>JANHAO010005880.1:0-22067 GCA_026873985.1 Saraca asoca | reverse complement strand
TTATTTTCTATTGATTTGGATAGTAAAATTGTAAAGATTCTAGTAATTGAAATAGCTTCCCTGTGGGATCGACTCGTATTTACCGATACTAGCTACAGCTACACCGTGCACTTGCGGATTAAACATACATAAAAAATCATGAAGGTCCACATACAATTATCATATCAATATATATATATATATAAAGGGAATTATTATGTGAGGAAGATTGTTCGCTCACCTCCAATGTCACAACTGCACATTAGACTAAATCAACTAGGATTTCGTAGTTTGGCATTTTACGAACTCAACAAATTATCAGGAACACATCTGAAGCAGAATAAAAGCAAAATCCAAATTTTTCATCAATTTGATAGATAAGGGTTTCTATGCAATTTTCTTGACGCATCACTATATCATTATTACAGAATAAATTGGATGCTCTAGGATTGCTCACCATGGTTTGAAGCATCTGTGGATAGCTTGCAGCCGGCCGGAACGCTGCTGATGGCTCGAACTAGGGCTTGGCCGAACCAGCTAGAGTAGAGGAAGGAAGGCTCACCAGAAAAAGAAGCTACTACCATCGAGCTGGCCATTGTTCGTGACGAGTTCGACAAGAAGGAATGACGTCAGTTGCCGCAAGGGGTGGAATCATGGCAGAGTTGGAAAGGAGCTTCGGGAAAGTCGTGTGTGCTGAGAGAGAAAAGGTGCCGCCATGGACGTCGAAGGAAAGGAAAGCATCAGAAATGGCTGGTGGAATGCCAGAAATTGGTCAAAATGGGAGACGAGAAAGAAAGGAAAGTTTCAGGAGAGAGAGAGGAGAAAGCACACCAGGGAAGCTTCGGGAATTCTGAAGAAGAAATCGGGCAGGGGAAAATTTATACATAAAAATAAATGGGAAAAATTGCATTTTGGCCCCTGAAGTTTGGGCCAACTTACATAAGGGTCGAACTTCATAAAATTTCTCAGTTTAGTCCTAAGACATTTTCAATTTAGTCTTTCTTCCATATTTTATTTTATTTTTTTATTTTTTTCTCAGGTGTTGTTATATGGATTCTTCGGGCAACAGCTATGGCCCAGAAAGAAGAGGGCCTAGTAGAGAGGAAGCAGGCAAGACCACGATAGGGCCACCAAAGGCTTTGAGGAAGCTCAAAAGATACTAACCAAATCACCAGCAAGTTCTCCTCCTTGCTTGAGAAACCGACCAGAAATCTGACGAATGCCGCCCAGAGCACTCTTTCAGCCGTTAGCCTCTAAGACGCTGATAGTGATTTGCCCAGCATTTATTGCCTACTGTCCAACATTTAATATATGTACAAATGTAATCAAGACTATGTACGAATAAATTACCATCATCTGTTGTAAGGCTTCCCCCAGAAGACAAGCAAAGGGCGAAGTCTTATAAAGAGCAAGAAAAGAGAGAAATCAGGAGGGAGGATTTTGTAAGAAAGAAAAACATATTCAAAGAAGTAATATCACCCACCATGGACGTAGGGGTCAAACTGACTTTAGCTGAACCATGATAAAATTTTTCCTTGTTCTTCCCCCCTTTACACTGAAGCTTTATCGGAATCTCTATATTCCAACCGACTAAGCAGCAGCTCGGTTGCAAAGAACCCTTAGTTGACCAATTACCAAAATCGACCGTCAACATTTTGGCATGCCTGGTAGGACCGACTGCTCATACATCCTTGAAAATGGCAAGCGGAAAAACAACCAGGAGTTCTAGTGCTGCCAACCCTCCATGTGGTGGCATTGAAAGATGACAAAATATATCGGAAGAGGAACATCCAGTCCTGGCAAGCGCTTCCTCCACCCTCCCAGAGGCAGATGGAATGCAGGCACTACACCAGCACCAGGAGGCACTTGAGAGTATAGTTAAGAGGCTTGTTGATGCGGTTGAAATGTTAACCCAGGCCTGTGCCCAAAGAATCAGGGGACACGATAAAGGTGGCCCTGTTGTAGAGATGATCGGGCAACCATGAGCAGAAGCGTCAGCATAGGGACAACAACTGGCCGAAGAAGGGGCTCAGAGAGCCCATTCGAACCTTTCCTCCAATGTGCGATCGGAGGGGATAGGAAGGCAACCCCGTAGGGAGAAGGAATGTCAACAGACGAAGAGCTCGCTTCAGGCAGAAGGCTCGAAGGCAGGCCACAATGATGCCAAAAGCCAGCATTCCAAAGTCTAGGGGTGTATGATTGAAGAACTATTTCAAAGGATACGGAAGCTGGAGAAAAGCCCCTCAACTCAGGACCAATTAGGCCGCTATGAAGACAGAACTCCAGTATCCAAAGAAATCGAGATGGAGCCCCTTCCTCAACATTTCAAAGTTCCGTCAATCTCTATGTACGATGGAAGGAGTGACCTCTATGACCATTTGGATGCCTTTGACATCTAAATGGACCTGCAGACCAATAACTCTATGGTCAAATGTTGTGTCTTCCCAGCCACCCTTGGGGATGCACCAAGAGCGTGGTTCAAAAGTCTCCCAGCCTATAGTATCAATAGCTGGGAAGATTGCCGAAGCAAGTTCTTGGATCAGTATGGAGCACTGAAAAAGCAACTGGCGCCCCCTGCCATTTGGCCATGATCTTCCAATGGAAGAACGAGTCACTGAAGGAATACATCTCCAAATTTTGGTATAAGATCAGTAATGTAGAAAGCCCTTCTGATGATAGCATTTTGACAATAATTTCAACTGGACTCCGCAGGGATGGGAAGCTATATGAAAGTATATACAAATCCCTGGTGAAGAACCTGTAGGAGTTCTACGAACGGGCCACAAAGGAAATCCGATGGGAGGAAACATTCGGCTTTAAAGGGCTTAACCAGAAGGCTGAGATCAGACCTTTAATTCCTAGAAAAGGAAGAAAAGAGGGAAGTGACTTCAAAGGCCAGGCTCATCAAGTTAACTACGTGGAGTCGCAAACTATAAAGAGACCCCGAGTAGAGCGGTCTGAGCCTCAAAGTCGCTATAATAGCTACAATGTTTTAACGGATGCCACGGAGAGGTTATACATCGCGAAAAAGCAACTGGAGAACTTTGGATGACTAAGGCCAATGATGAATTCCCCAAAGAACTGGGACTCAAGCAAGTTCTGTGCCTATCAGAACGATATAGGGCACATGACCTTAGAGTGCAAGTTTCTCAGAGATGCAATCAAGGATCTTATCCGGAGGGGGCACTTAAGGAACTATGTGGCACGCCCCTCGAGCTGCCAGTCTCCGTCGTGTATAACCCAACCACCCACTAATCCCGAACAAGAGCAAGTGACGGTTGTGCGAATGATCTACATGATTCATGGGGGACCACACATTGCAGGGACCTTATGTAGCCTGTGGGAATGGTACGTGTGAAATGCAAGCTACATCTTGTCCAAGGCCAGCGAGCATGACCTACTTAGTAAGAAGGTAAGAACAACCCCTTGATCTATTACCTTTGTGGACGAGGATGAGCGGGGGCTCCAGTCCCTGCATAATGACGTTATTGTCATCAGTGCCAAGGTTGGTAACGTCGAAGTGAGCAGAATTATGCTCGACACTGGTAGTTCGATCAATGTCATGTGTAGGGCATGCTTTGACCAAATGGGATTGAATCGGGGCCACTTCGAATCCTCGCCAGATCCCCTCTTCGGCTTCACTGGTGATGCGATATTCCCTGTAGGGTGGGTTAGACTCCCCATCCCTTTGGAGGACAAAGGCTGCTAGTCCACCGTTTTGGCGGACTTCTTGATTGTAGATTATCCATCGACCTACAACATCATCCTAGGGCGGCCAGTGATGAATGACCTCAATCTAATTATTTTCACAAGGACCTTAACGGTCAAGTTTCCCACACAAAATGGGGTCGGATGTGTAAAAGGTGAACAATACACTGCCCGGTGATGTTATGAGGATGCCGTCAAAATTGGGGACAAAGGGAAAAGGACAGATGCGACCCTTAGCAAAGAACCCTAGGCCTTGAATTCAATCAAAGTGAACTACGACCTCGACCCACGGGATTGGGAGATGGAGAAAGAAACCGGGCCTATTGAGGAACTTGAAGAAATCGAGGTTGATGGCACAAATGGTCAGTGACGATTCAGACTAGGTGGCAACTTACCCCCCGATATGAAGAGCTAACTAACAAACTTCCTCAGGGCGAACCTAGACGTCTTCGCTTGGGGCCACAAGGATATGGTAGGGATCGATCCCAAGATCAAGGATATGATAGGGATCGATCCCAAGATCACCTCGTATAAGTTAAATATTGACCCCCACCATCAATCGGTGAGGCAGAAAAGGAGACCCTTAATGGTGGAACGCTCTAACGCCCTGAAAGAGGAAGTAGAAAAGCTACTGATGAACGGGTTTATCCGGGAGGCCTGCTACCCGGTCTGGATAGCCAACTCGGTGCTAGTTAGGAAAAAGGATGGGAGATGGAGAACATGCATAGACTTCACTGACCTCAACAAAGCCTGCCCCAAGGATAGTTTCCCTTTGCCCAGAATTGATCAGCTTGTAGACGCCACTACCGGCCATCGGCTCCTCAACTTTATGGATGCTTATTCGGGGTACAACCAAATACCCATGGAGCCACAAGAGGAAGAGCACACATCGTTCATCACCGATAGGGGGCTATATTGCTACAGAGTGATGCCCTTCAGACTTAAGAACGTCAGAGCAACCTACTAATGGCTGGTCAATATGATGTTCAGGGATTAGATTTGGAGGACCATGGAGGTCTATGTAGATGACATGCTCGTCAAGTCCAAGCAGGCCTCCAGTCACGTGAAGGACTTGGACGAAATGTTCTAAATCTTGAGGAAGTACCGAATGAAGCTAAACCCTTTGAAATGTGCTTTCGGAGTAGCGTCCAGTAAGTTCTTGGGTTTCATGGTAAATAATCGAGGCATAGAGGCTAACCCTGAGAAGATAAAGGCACTCATCGATATGAGGTCACCCAGCAGGATCAAGGATGTCCAAAGCTTAATCGGGCGAATCGCGGCCCTAAGCAGGTTCGTGTCCAAAGCAACGGGCCGATGCCTGCCTTTCTTCGAAGCCTTAAAGAAGGCCAAGCACTTCGAATGGATGAACGAGTGTGAAGCCACCTTTTTATCCTTGAACGAACACATGGGTCGGGCTCCTCTTCTCTCTAAGCCTCAGGAAGGTGACGTCCTCACCCTCTACTTAGGAGTATCGCAGCATGCCATTAGCGCCACTTTGGTCCGTGAGGAGAATGGGGTACAACTCCCGATTTATTATGTGAGCAAAAGGCTAGCGAACATCGAAGAAAAATATGCCCCCATCAAGAAACTCACATATTGCCTCATGATCCCATCAAGGAAGCTACGACCATACTTCCAGGCCCACTCAATCGAGGTCCCGACCCAATACCCGTTAAGGCAAACCCTTTAGAAGGTGGATGCGTTAGGACAGTTACTAAAATAGGCAGTTGAACTTGCCCAATTCGACATCCAATACAGGCCCCGATCAGCAATCAAGGGACAAGCCGTAACTGACTTCATAGTAGAACTCGCCAAACCAGTAAGGGAAAAAGCTGGAACCTTAGAAGGCCCCTGGTGGGAGCTTTACATTGACGGGTCATCATGCGACCATCGAGCAGGAGCAGGAGTCCTGCTGATCAGTCCTGAAGGACATAGAGTCCACTACGCTTTAAGACTCGACTTTCGAGCTACTAATAATGAAGTTGAATATGAGGCACTACTAGCTGGACTTCATCTTGCAAGGGAGGTGCGAGTCAAAAATTTAAGGATCTATAGTGACTCCCAGCTGGTCGTTCACCATATAAAAGGAGAATATCAGGCTAAGGGGGCAAGAATGGCCATGTATTTATAAAAAACATAGGAGATGCTTCAAGCATTTCAAAAATATGAGGTGAATCAGGTGCCACAAGCTCAGAACGCCCACACAGATGCCTTAGCCAGACTCGCCACTGCCCAGGATGCCGAGTTTGCAGACGCAATCCATGTAAAAATCCTACCTTCCCCTAGCATCAAATAAAAAGATGAGGTAATGGTCACCGAACCCACACAAGACTCATGGATGGCCCCCATAATAGAATACCTTCATAACGGTGAACTTCCCAAAGATAAATTAGAGGCCCGCCACATCTGATTTCACATGACGAGATATTGCATTGTGGACAATGCACTCTACAGAAGAGGTCTCTCAACCCCGTTGCTTCATTGCATTGATGGTCCAGAGTGTGACATCATTCTGAAAGAAATACATGCTGGGCATTGTGGCAACCATTTTGGGGGGCTCTCACTGGCTCAAAAGGTCCTTAGGCACGGCTTCTTCTGGCCGTCTGTAAAGCAAGACGCCATCAACCTGGTCAGGAGATGTGACAAATGCCAAAGGTTCGCCATTGTCCCTCAAACTCCCTTTGCCTGCCTCTAGCAAATGATCAGCCCATGGCCCTTTGCCATTTAGGGAATCGACTTGATAAGGCCTCTTCCCACATGCCGTGGAAATTATAAGCATGCTGTTGTCACCGTGGACTACTTCACCAAATGGGCAGAGGCTAAAGAGCTAACCCAGATATCCTCTTCCCAAGTGTAGAAATTCATCTAGAATAACATCATCTGCCAATTTGGGGTCCCTCAGTAGATAGTATCTGACAATGGAACACAGTTCACCAGCGAGCATTTTATCCAGTTTTACGATGACCTTGGAATCCAAAAGAGCTTCTCGTCAGTAGATCACCCCTAGACTAACGGACAGGTAGAGGCGGTGAATAAGATCATTAAGCAAATTTTGAGAAAAGGTTAGAGGCAAAGAAAGGAGTGTGGGTGGACGAACTGCCCATGGTGTTATGGGCTTATCGCACCACAGTTTACAATTCCACCGGGGAAACTCCTTTCTCAATGGTATAAGGAACGGAGGCCATGCTGCCAGTTGAATTCGAGGTCACCTCACACCGAAGAGTTACTTTCAACATGAAGGAAAATGACGAGCTGCTCTCAGCAAGTATTGACCTTTTGGAGGAAAAAAGGGACGAAGCATGCTTAAGAGCAGCAACCTATCGGCAAAGAGTAGCCCGACATTACAACAAAAAGGCACGAATTTGAAGCTTTAAGACGGGTGACCTTGTTTTATGACTCGTGCTGCCAGGAGGTCGTGACCCTAGGAACGGAATGCTGGGACCAAATTGGGAAGGTCCATATGTCGTAAAGGAAAGGTTACAAGCCAAGGGGTATTGACTCACTAACGTAGAAGGAGTAGAACTTCCTCGAACATGGAACGCCGAACACCTCCAGCCTTATTACCAATAAAATAAATCCTATAAGGGATATTCGTAGTGGCACTACGAATAAATAAAGTGCCAATCATTTTAGCATACCATTTACTTTGACGTATCAGTTTTGTAGGTGAAGTCCCCAGACTCACGGGAATAACGTTGTCTCAATCAAAGCAAGACACATGCATGCAGTTGCAAAGTAAAAGATAAACTAGTGTCTGCTTAGATAGGCCATCGAAGAATAAAAATAGTAAAAACGAAGAAAAAGAAAAGAAGTAATGATCATTGAAGTCAAAATTATCTTGTTAAACAAGCTAGTCTCTGTCGAAAGGTAAGAAAAAAAAGGAAACAAAAGCCTAAGAGGAGGTGGCAGGAGGAGGCCCCGACGAAGGGGGATCCTGAGCACCGCGAGGATCCATAACGGGTGCATCCCTCACCACATCGCCACCTAGATCGACCTCAGTGGCTGCCTCCTCCAGCGGGGCCATTCCGACCGGGACATCTCTCCCCTCAGTAGGAGTTTTAGTACCTTCCACACCCAATGAAGAAGCTGCCTCCGCACTCTCAACGAAGCCCTGAATGATCTTCGAGATCTTCCTGCTAAAGAAAGAGAAGTCCATGTCTGGGTGTTGCAGCCACAGTGTATACATGAAGCTATCAGTAGTATAAGAGATAGCCACTACCCGGGCTTCCTCAATCATGGCGAAGGATTCTTACTTGACCTTAGCGGTCTCGCCTTTGGCACGTACGACCCTCTCCTCAGCTCGTCGAGCCTCCTCGGTGGCACGCATGGCCTCTTCTCGAGCTTCCGCAAGCTGCCTCTGGAAGTTCCCGGCCTCTGAGCAAGAAGAAGCAAATCATCCTTACTTGTTTAGAGCTCCTCGTGGGCCCTTTGAAGCCTCACGACGAAGTTAGCTGCCTCACGAGCGTAAGACTCTTCACCCTTCCTCGTCGCCATGCGCGCATCCTCCAGGAGGCACTCAGTATCCTCCAGCTTATTGGCCAGCCTCGTTGCCTCATCAATAGCAGTAACTACGTCGACTTTCAACTTTTCCCTCTCCGCCTCCCAGACTTTGCACTCTTCTCTCTGTTTGATGGCCTCCAGTGCACCCTAAAAAAAAAAAAGAAAGAGAGGTCAGAATGAGAAATGTGGAAATATAAGAGAAACCAAGGGAGTGGACTTTTGATTACCACCAAACAATCATGAGCTAACATTTCCATCAAGATACTTCCTCGCACCTCATTGTCCTCCAAGGATGCGACACTCTGGCCAAGGATGCACCCAATGTTCTCATGAAGAAAATTATAGAAGGACTGGGTCTTACTACCCAGCCCTACGGTAGAACGAACGGATGGAGCACCCGGAGCCAATGAGTCATAAGCAGGCTCTTTCCCCCTATCAAGTCTCCATCTCCGCAAGAGAGGTTGCCCGGGAGAGTTGCTCTCATGACCCTGTGCCCCCTTGACCCATCTCTCTATCTCAGTGGATTCATGACGCAAAGACTGGGAGGGCAAAGAAATGGTCTCCTCGGCTATGGTTAAGCAGAAGGGGAGGTTTGCCTGGGTGGAAGCAGAAAGGGGAAGCACAACAATTGGAGCAGGCCTCTGTGAAGGAAGGGAAGAGGAGGGGCGGTCAGTGTGAGCGCCAGCGGTCCGCTTATGACTTCGGGGAGGTTCGACGAGGTTAACTCTACCCATATCCGCATCCTCGCTAAAGTCTGTCGGTAGCACTTCCCTAACACCACGAACCCCGATATCACACTTGCAGTCGATAAGCTCGATACCCATGGGCGGAAAAATGTCCGTAGGTCTGCAGAAGGTCTTCGGTGAGCCGCACTCTATTTGAAAGGGCATCCGAAGCAAACAGTTTATCCAGTATCTCTGCCTCCTCAGCACTCAGCTTCGATCTTTCTCTTTCGACTCCCTCTGTAGAAAATATAAAAACATTAGACTTGCGTATATAGATAAACAACAAAAACGAAGATCCTCACCCCGACCCACTCACCTGGGTCCACAGTGAAAGAAAAATTCTAGAGACGACGGAACAAATGGCAAGACACAAAAAACCAACGGGTCTTGTAAGGGCCCACGTTGGATTTCCCTTGGGCCTCACCCGAAGGCAACGCCTTCCTATACCTCGTGGGATGGGGTGACAGATAGTAGAAGCCCTCCTGCCAGCTGAGTCCCTTGGTCTGATACAGGAAGCATAAAGCACGTGTGTTAGGAGGACGAAGACCATTCTGAAGGTGAATGAGCGCGAAAGAAAGCAATGAAGAATAAGCATTGGGTGTCAGCTGTGCCAGGGTGAGACCTAACTCATTTAAGAAGTCAATAATGAAAGGAGGAATAGGAAATCGGAGGCCCGCATTCAGATGATGAACACTGATGGCCATGAACTTCGGAGGAGGATGCGCGACATGGTCTGAAGAAGATGGCACAAGCACGTGACAGCCCTTAGGGAAGAAGTACGCCTTCGCTATTCCCCCCATCTCCTTCGGTTTGATGGTGGACAGAAAGCGTCTAAAGGCTGAAGCAGCTCCAGCCCCCGCTGGCTTTCCACGAGCCTCGAATCTGCTCGTAATTTCGCCACTTTGGGAGGTGGTTTCCCTTGAGCAAACAGCCTCCTCACTTCCCTTGGTGTCGGTGTCCTCACTAACTATAAGGCGACGATAGCATTTGGAAGGTTGAGACATCTACAAGTAAGGGAAAATAAAAAGGAAGAGAAGAAAAATTAGGCTCCAGACTGGAAAACCCGTTAAGCCGAGAACCACCTAACCTAAGAAAAACCAGACACTACCCAAAATCGCCCGATCAGCATAAAGGAAGGGACCTTACAAAAGAAAAAGCACATGGGTCCAAAGACCCAGGGGACTCCGTCACCGCCACTAAGCACCTCAACCACCTTTGACATACCGAGAGGAGACCCATTTTAGTTATCGTTCCCTTACTAACCACCGAAAGGTGTCCGTAAAAAAAAGGGGGGAAGGGAATTCTTAAAGTGAAAACAATAACGTAGAAATAAACACTCACCTTGGAACTGAAGAAGAAAGCTTGAAACTTGAGTCAGAGAAAAACCTTTGGCAACCTAAGAGCCGATCGAAAAGGAGTAGCAGAATAGAAGCAGAATCCTTCGGGAGGAGGCAAATAGCTTCTGGGTTGAAAAAAAGGAAACATAGGGCCAAAATAAAATGGTGGCCGAGAAGAGGGAGTCTCCTGATTTAAAAATTAGAAAAGATGAGCCATCAGATGAAGAAACCTTTCAACTGGCTAAGATCCAATGGACTAGTGCTCCCAACGCATTAAATGCGAAAATCTGACAGCTGAACGGGAATCATCATTGTGCCAGATGACCAAATCAAAAAAACACTTAATGAGTCGACTTTCAAATTTCTGGCAGAAAGACAGGAGAGTGAACTACATGGCCACCCCTCTCTAAAGGCTTGCAGCTCTCATGCAAGCAAAAGACTTGCAGTTCTCATGCAAGCAAACATCTTAGCAGCTCGGGCACACCTGGTGCGCAAGCACTAAGCCTCCAAAGTTCACTACCAAATAGCTCGGGCACACCTAGTGCTACACGCACGAAGCCTCCAGAGCCCTCATCTTAGTAGCTTGGGCACACCTAGTGCGCAAGCACTAAGCCTCCAGAGTTTGCTACCAAATAGCTCAGGCACACCTGGTGCTACACGCACTAAGCCTCCAGAGCTTTCATCTTAGCAGCTCGGGCACCCTTGGTGCGCAAGCACTAAGCCTCCAGAGTTCGCTCCCAAATAGATCGGGCACACTTGGTGCTACATGTACTAAGCCTCTAGAGCCCTCATCTTAGCAGCTCGGGTATGCCTGGTGCACAAGCACTAAGACTCCAGAGTTCGCTATCAAATAGCTCAGGCACACCTGGTGCTACATGCACTAAGCCTCCAGAGCTCTCATCTTAGCAGCTCAGGCACAACTGGTGCGCAAGCACTAAACCTCCCGAGTTTGCTACCAAATAGCTCGGGCACACCTGGTGCTACATGCACTAAGCCTCCAGAACTCTCATCTTAGCAACCTCCTTTGTCATTCAATGAGGAATATACTTTTTAGATCATGGTCTCTTGGCTGAAGGCCCATTTACACTTAATCGCATGATTCATTAAATATTTGCTACCAAAGTTGATTGGCTTATTTGGCATTCATCTTTTGAACTATGATTTACAGGAACTTATTTATCTCAGTATGGCATGTCGAACTTTTGCCAGCAAGAGACTAACTCCCAGTCCGCAAAGCGCACTGCAAGTTGGGGGGTTGATGTTATATGGATTCTTTGGGCAATAGCTATGGCCTAAAAAGAAGAGGGCCTAGTAAAGAGGAAGCAGGCAAGACCACGGTAGGGCCACCAAAGGCTTTGAGGAAGCTCGAAAGATACTAACCAGATCACCAGCAAGTTCTCCTCCTTGCCTGAGAAACTGACCAAAAATCTGACGAATGCCACCCAGAGCACTCTTTCAGCCGTTAGCCTCCAAGACGCTGACAGTGATTTGCCCAGCACTTATTGCCTATCGTCCAGCATTTAATATCTATACAAATGTAATCTTGACTATGTATGAATAAATTACCATCATCTGTTATAAGGCTTCCCTCGGAAGACAAACAATGGGCGAAGTCTTATAAAGAGCAAGAAAAGAGAGAAATCAGGAGGGAGGATTTTGTAAGAAAGAAAAACATATTGAAAGAAGTAATATCACTCACTGTGGACGTAGGGGTCAAATTGACTTTAGCCGAACCACGATAAAATTTTTCCTTATTCTTACCCCCTTTACACTGAAGCTTCATCGAAATCTCTAAATTCCAACTGACTAAGCAGTAGCTCGGTTCCAAAGAACCCTTAGTTGACCGATTACCAAAATTGACCGTCAATAAGTGTTACAGTTATGATTACAATTGAATTTCTTTGAGTCAAATAGATCCTTTTCTATTTGAATATCTAATCATGATTTTACTCGAAGAATACCATGATTCTAATCGTGATTTTACTCGAATTTCATCCACAATCATGCTCGTGATTTTGATTGCACCTTAAGAATTTTGTATTCCTTTTAGACCAAAAATGCACTTTTTCCTAAGAAATTCTCGAATTCCCTTTGGACTAATCTTATATGAACCCTGACTAATTTAAGTATAACAATTAAGAAATCATAAGAGACTAACCCATAAGCTAATGTAAATGAATATAATTATTGTATATACATTATTCTATGATAGCAATATTGATAATTGTCATAGTAGTGAGATTGAAATATGTGATTATAAGGGTATTGAAATTTATGATCTGTGTAATTGAATCTGAGATTAATTACAAATGTGTAATTTGATCATTAAATTAATGGCATTATTTACAGTTGAAAATGTCCTCATGAGACATGAGGTGAATTGTAATTAATGATGATGATTATAGAATGATAATTGATGAAGATGAGATATGTTTGATAAGATGAGATGGGGAAAAAGAACCGGATCCCCGAATCTATATGTTCCAATATGGAGTGGTATAGTGCAAAAGCCTAGAGGGACAAGCTTGTGCTTGTGCAGGATAAGGTTGGAACCAAGTAACGAGGGATTTATGGTTGTTATTTTTATTGTTGTTTATCTTTATTGTTATCTTAGGAAATCCCAAAATATGACTTAATGTGACCTAACCATATAATGATATTAATGATGGCTTGAAGCCATGAGAACCCATGATTCGTTACAATGTATTATGGATGATGTGATACGATATTATGCAAAGGTGAGGTTTTAGAAACTTAATGGCTTAATTAGAAAACCTGGTATATAAATATAATTTAATCATATAATTATGTGTATATATATGTGTTGATTATTATTGGAAGAGTTTGTAAGTTTAGTAAAAATGCTCTCACTGAGCCCAAACTCACTCTTTTGTGTGTGTTTTTTCTAGATTCTCAAGATATAACAACTAAACCTACCTCTGAAAAGCAAGATGGATAATGATTCTATAGAGATAATTGCTGACACCTTCACCAGTACTATAGATAGTTGCTTGGCATGTATAAGATTAGAGTGTATTATATAGTTATTTTGACTTTGATCAATTGTGAGGTTCTCCATAAGGTGGAAATTATTTCTCAGCAACCCCCAAATGTATTATTGATGATAGCCCTAGGATGGTTTGATCCTTAAGGGATCTTCCATCTATGTTTTGCTAACCTTTTGAGATTATATATAGCATGGCCATAGGGTTCTTAAGGACATAGTTAGTTTAAGCTATACTTTTGACCTTTTTCATGTTATAGGTTAAACTAACTTTTGTTTGCTTATCCTTGAAGGGATATATGGGCTGTTGAAAAAGAGTGACTCATAGAGTTAGCCAGTGAAATGTATGTAAATTTTGGGAAGTTATTGGATAACCCTAAATACTATTGTTAAATAGGCATGTGTCTTAATGGGGAATGTCCTTGTACATTATTCCAGTTATGTATATATATATTTTAATGAATTACTTTTCCTTTCCATAAGTGTGTTGTTCCACAACCAATCAAATAAACTTGATTAAAAATGTTTAAATTATTGAAGCAAGCATGAATAGAAATGTATGATAAATGGGATTGTAGGCTGGTGATTATCAATTGAGAGATTGATATTCATGCTAGTCATGGTCAAGAAATTGGGTCATGACACCTCCATATATCAAGAATACATTCTTAGTTCTTTTCAAGTACTTAAGGATCATCTTGAATGCACTTAAGTGTTTTTCACCTAAATTGGCTTGATATCTGCCAATCATACATAGTGCATATGAGACATTTGGCAGTGTACATAGCATGGCATACATGATTGATCCTATTGCAAATGCATAAGGAATCTCATTTATGCATTTTTATTCATCTTTCATCATAGAACACTCCTTCCTAGACAAGTGAAGACAACAAAACATGGGTAAGAACCCTTTCTTAGACCCATCTATGTTAAACTTATTTAGTCTTTTATTTATGTAAATGGATTAGAAAAGGCCAAGCAACCTCTTAGATATATTGTTATATATCTTCATGCCCAGAATGAAACTTGCTTCTCCCAAATGCTTTATGGAGAATGTCTTGGATAACCATAACTTAATAGATTATAACATGGGAATGTCATTTCCTATAGCAGTGTGTCATCTACATATAGAAATAGGAACACAACGGTACTCCCACTAACCTTTTTGAACACACAAGGTTCATCAATGTTCTTCATCAAAATGTATGTTCCAAATCTATGAAGCTTGCTTCAGACCATAAATGAACTTCTTTGGCTTGCAAGTAAAATCCTAATGGACTTCAACATAGCAAGTAGCAAAAAGGTTTCCTCGTAATTAACTCCTTGAACTTGTCTATAATCTTTTGCCACCAACCTAGCCTTATAGGTTTGTATCTTGCCATCTGCATTGGTTTTTCTCTTAAAGACCCACTTACACTCAATGGGTTTTATTCCTTCATGTGCAATGATTAAGTCCCATACTTGATTTTCATGCATTGAATCCATTTTGAGTTTCATGGCTTCATGCTACTTTTAGGAATCAATATATGATATTGCTTCTTGGTAACTCGTAGGTTCATTGTCATTCTCTTGTGCAAGAAGAAAACTATATCATTTAGGTTCATGATGTTCCCTACTAGATCTTCGGAGTATATGTGTGCCTTGAACTTGATTACTTGTCTTAACATCTTGAGATACTTGATCAGGCTCATCCTCAAGTATATGATCTATGTCATTTTGTGGCTTTCTAACTTTTTGAAGTTTTACTTTACTCCCACTAACCTTTATGAGGATAAACTCCTTTTCAAAGAAGGCAACATTTGTTAAGACAAACACATTTTGCTTAATAAGACAGTAAAAGTAGTAACCCCTTGTTTCCTTAGGGTATCCCACAAATAGGCATTTATCACTCATAGATCCTAGCTTGTCTATGATGGTTTACTTAACATAAAAAGAAACATCTCAAAATCTTTACATGTGAAAGACTTGGTTTCCTCTCGAACCATAGCTCTTATGGTGTCTTATCAATAGAATTTGATGGGATAAGGTTAAGAATATATGCAACAATTTCCAAACAATAGCCCTAGAAAGAGATAGGTAAAATTGCAAAGCTCATCATGGAACGTACCATGTCAAGCAAGGTACGATTTCTTTTATCTAAAACATCATTCATTTGTGGTGTTGCAAGTGAAGTCCTTTGGAAGAGAATCCCAAACTATTTTAAGTAAGCTATAAATTTCTAGCTTAAGTACTCTTCTTGTCGATTTAATCTAAGTGTCTTGATACTTCTTTCAGCTTGTTTTTTCACTTCAAATTTGAATTCTTTGAACTTTTCAAAGGTTTCAAACTTGTTTTTCATTAAATACATGTACCCATACCTAGAATAATATCGGTAAAGATGATGAAGTAGGAAAATTCTCCTCTAGTTAGAATAGTCATTGGACCACATACTTCACTGCACTTCTTTGGCATGTTCTCCCTATCTAGTACAGGGTTTCTTAGTCATTTTTGTAATGAAACATGATTCACAAGTTTCATATTATTCATAATCAAATGGATCCAAATATCTATTTTTATGTAGCTTTATGATTCTAGTTTTATTAATATGACCAAGTCTACAATGCTAAAGATAGTATGATTTTATGGATTCGTTAAACTTCGATTTCTTATTTATGATTGTTAAGATTTCTTGTCTTAATTCTAGAACATACAATTTGCTAAATAATTTGCCACTGCCATAAAACATGTCACCATGTGAAATAGAACAACTCTTATTTTTTAAGGTAAAAGCAAATTTCTCTTGGTTCAAACAAGAAAATAGAAATAATATTCTTAGAAATTGTAACAACATAAGAACAATTATTAAGTTCTAGAATCAGGCTCATGGACAATTTTAAAAGGTAGGTTCCTATGCTAATAGCAACAACTTTTGCTCCATTCTTGGCATACAAGTCCACTTCCCTTTTCTATATCTTTCTATTGTTTCTTAATCTGTAAATTATTACAAATATGTGAGTCACAACTAGTATCTAATACCTAAGAATTAGTAGAACAATAAGACAATTTTATCTCAATCACAAAGATACCTGAAGTAGAAGCTTTTCCAAGCTTTTTCTGCTTCATGGTCTCGTGATAAGCTTTACAATTCTGGTTCCTATGAACTTCTATTCTACAATGGTAACATGTACCTTTGGGAGTACTCTCTTTCTCTTCTCTATGCCTTCTTTTGGTTTTTCAACCCTAGCCTTAGCCTTAAAACTCTTGTTAGACTTCTTCTTCTTTCCCTTTTTAGGCTTAGAGGAAGTACTACTATATGTTGTTCCTTTTTAAATTTTGTTTTAGTAGTTTTAAGTATGTTAAGTAACTCTATTAGAGAGACCTCTATCTTATTCATGAAGAAATTCATGACAAACTTCCCAAATGACTTAGGAAGGAAATGCAATATGATGTTCACTACATGATCATTGTTGATCACATGGTTGAGTTAGATTAATCTCTCTATTAGCCTGATCATCTTTAGTACATGAGTTGCAACAAATAATCCCTTAGCCATTTTACAATTGAACAATTCTTGAGATACCTAGTATCTCTCAATATGAGCATACCCTTTATATAATTCCAAAAAATGCATAATCGTCTCAAAGGTGTCATATTCTCATGTTGCTTTTAAAGCTTAAGAAACATTGAAACTAGCATCACACATGTTGCTTGTGCAGTGTCTTCCTCATGTTTCAAGTAAGCATCGAAGTCAAAACTTTCATACTCATTTGAACCTTCAGATGGAAGTACAAAAAGGTTATTCTTAAGGATGTAGGCTATCTTTTCTTGCTTGAGGACAATCTTTAAGTTCTATAACTAGTCTACATAATTTCGACCAGTAAGCTTATTATCATCAAAATACTTCTTAAGGAAATGTTATTCGTTATTTTAAGCAACCTTCAATAAGAATAGAATGGATTAATATCTAAGCATAAAATTTATTTTATATGGACTTTAATAAAATGAACACTCACTATTTTATTCAATTCTAATGACCCTCTATCTTAGAATCAAATTATCACATTGGATGATAATCGTAATAGTTTAAGATCCCACTATAATTTATTTGAACTTAACGGAGGCCAAGAAGTCCAAATAAATTAGACTAGGTAGACAACTCCTTGTCAATTACATCTCCATGTAAGTACTAATCATTATGTTGACAACTCCTTGTCATTTATTATCCATCACATCAAACATAATTAACAACTCTTTGTTTATAATGTTTAATGTGAAACCTAATTACGCCCAAACATTGTATAGTCAATCAACAAAGGTCTTTTCCAAATCATACATGTTTGTTAAGTTGAAACCATCAATTTAGAGTATTTTCAAATAATAATATCATGAAAGATGTAACTTAACTTTGATAGAGGCTAACAAGTCATCATGAAATTGATCTCTAGTTATCATTATTTTGATGGGTGGCATTGGATCATGTTCTTAACATGCAACTTAAATTCATGAGGGATCTTTTATTTAGTTTAGGGTTTAACTATTAAAGGTTTCACTAACTAGTCTACACCATATATACATTCCACTTATATCATATATATAAATCCTAGGCATGCTTATATTTACTAGTTTATGTCATACATCATTATTTATATCATACATATGAAGCACATGCATGCATAACATATATGGGATGATTATGGACCAACTCAAATTATTCTCTTGACCTATAAAAGGGAAGAATTTCCATGATTTGCACCTCTTGTCATGCTTCATGCTTGGGCACCTCCTTCTCCTTCCAAAAGAAACAAAATTCTCTAATTTCTATCTTATGTACCTAATTACATCATATAGAAAAAAAAATCTCGAGTTACATTCAAGAGGAGTGAGATGAGAAGGGAATTTTACATTTAGAATTAGAGAGAAAGGAATGACATGCATGCCCTATTTAATACCAACACCCAAAAAGAGAATATACATTATATTCACTAAAACCTTTGGTCTATAATCATCTTTTGATGCATTCAAGTATATATAAGGCATACAAGACTAGAAAACACTGAACATTAACTATTTGATTTAAATTATAGTAATGTATGTTTCAAGTTATTTGATTAACATTTAATTTAAATAAATTGACTAATTTGATTCCATTATCAAATATCATAATCAATCTATTTTAGAAACTAATCATCATTAATTTCAAAATCAATATATTAATTAATTTCATGTGACTTTTCAAAACTTTGGTTCCAAGTAAATAATTAGAAAAAAGTTTCCAAATTAATTTCCAATTAATTAATGTTAATCATTAAAATAAAAGGAAAGTTTCTAAAAATTATTTCATTCAATTTGTAATTATATTCAAATCAATTTTAAAGTTAAGGGAAGTTTCCATAATCATATGAATACAACTTAGGCAAGTTATTCAAAATTGGTTGTGATTGCAATTAATTTCTCAAATTATATTTGTGTGATTAGATCATGGGTTAATTGATTGTCGTTGCAATCAATCAAGGGGTTGATTGATTGTCATCACAACCAATCATGGTCACCAGAACCACCATGGGAGGAGGAAGGCCAAAACTTATTCAGCCCTTATCTATGGTTGGTTGGTTCGATCAACATGCTATTTCAACCAGTTTTGCTATTTAGTTAGCCACCATCTTTGGCTAGCTAGTTGGTTGGACAACCCTTTGCTTGGCTAGCTGGTTGTTTAGTTCCTCTTTGGTATATTTGTCATTCAAAAATGCAAATCCAATCTCATTGGAACGTAGAAAAATTTTCTGCGGAAAAGTTTTGCAATGCAGAAAAATTTTGGACCTTAAACAAAAACTTTGATCTTATGGAACCAAGTTACAACTTGCATATAATTTCTATTATTACTATAAAAATTAAAATCCTTAATCATGAATTCATAGTGAACAACATGAGTTCTAATATCACTGTCGAGAAAATGAATATAAGAATGTCAAATATGCCTACTATTAGCATCAAGTATGAGCATCGAAAATTTAAAATTTTTCCCTAAACCAGGATCATGTTATTTATATATTAATTCAAAGGAAAAGTGGATTTAAAATATTGGTTTAAATTATATCTTCACAAGAGTTGTTCTTAAAATCCCTAGTCTCTAATGTTAAGTTTAATCTCCAAGCAATTCCATGAACAAGCCCTGCGATCAATTCCTTCAAATTATGTCCAAACAACTCCGTCAAATTTGATTACCAACATCAATGGTTATCCACATGAACTAAGTTGATTCAAAGCTTCTACGAAGTTCTCTTGACTTGTAGAATGGGAAATTCAACTACTCAAGTTAAGCTGTGCTACCTCTCCAATGAATCATTATTAACTAGGGTAAGGTTGAGTGTTTGAATGCAAAGAAGAGATGAATGGGATCACAAAGAGAGAGTTGGAGCACAACATATGTGCTAGGGCTGAAACTTTTGTGTATTTTTTGGTTTGGCCTCTTTCCTCTTTTTACAGAGGATTTTGGAGCACAAGTAAGAGTGGGAAGGCTTAATATGTAATGCACATGCTAGGGTCACCCCTTGCTTATGCCGTCCACTGTCCACTCAAGGTGGATGGGTTGCATGATAGTGTAGCACTTTAGGCCCAAAGAGTCCACACTCCTTAGCCTAATGCTCCCTCCTTTGTGTCCAATAAGCTTAAACACTTTCTTATGAGTCTATACTCATAAACTCTTATTTTGTAATTATTCTCTAATTATTTTAATTAACTTAGAACTATTTCAAAGTGAGGAACTATTCCTCTATTTTAGATCTCATCCAATGTTAATATAAATATTCTCTAACTTTTAAATATCAAGTATGAAAATTTTCTACTATTTAATATTTATAATCTTTATTAAAATTATTAAATCTTTGAATAATTAACACTTCTAATTGCATTAGAGCACTTAATTAATTATTTCAAATTTCCAAGATGTTCATCAAATTCAACTGTTGAATTCATAACATTTTGCATTCTAACTTTCCTTTAACTTTGAATCAAAGTGATTCTATTATGTGTAACCTATTAGGCTTCCATGTATGTTGGCAATGAATTCACTTATAAGCTTCTTTAGGCTCAATTGAATTAAAACTCCTTTTATTCAAACACAATTTCTCTAAATTGTTCAAATAAATTCATAGAGTATGGTTGGCTTTTAGCAAAGTATCATGATTACCCAAATGCTAGGAATATATTTATTTGGAAATCAAACCTTTCATGACAAGGTGTTAGTATGTAATTCAATCCCTTTATCTCTTGATATTCAAATTGGACTTAGGCTATGGTTCAAGTGTCAAAACTATAAACATTCAATCTAAGGTATATGTTTGACCTTGTGTTATCTCACAATCATTCATAAATAAAACTACTTTTATGTGTCGTTAATTGATTATGTATAAATCTCCTTTTATGTATCAATTAATATATATTTATAATTGAACGAAAGTGAAGAGCAAAGTTTCAAAACAAGTTTACGTGTCACCTTTAGATAAAAAAAAAAGAGAGCATTGTTTGGTCAAAGTCTATCTTATCTTTACCATGAGTCATTTTCCTTGGCTAACAATGAATTTGAGTTTTCCTCATATGCAAAAGTTCTTCAATTTGCTTTCTCCCTTATAGAAGAAATAACTAAGGTGGTATACTATATTTATCTACTTATTGGAACTCCTTCAAATGACCTATACAATATGTTATCATTTCTAGTTAGTTAATTCATTAATCTAATTTGAGGAAGAAACAAACTCTTTCTATTTCCCCCCCTTTTTTTAGGGTTTTCACCCTCTGCATTACACAAAAAGAGCTTTACTTCTCTCTCGTTGGATGAATGTCTTCAATTAGTAACTTCTTTTTTTCCTTTAGGGGCTTAGAGTGGATGAAACCTACCTTTTTTCTTCTCAATCCACTTTGGCTACTGATCTTGAGCTTGCTTTTCCTGGCCTCAAGCTTGGCTTCTTCTTGGAGTCCTTGCCTTTTTGAGACTTTAGGCCCTTGCCCTTGTAAATACTTTCAATCTAGAAGGTTAGTTACTCGTTCTACCCTAAAGTCTTAGACATTTTGGCATAAGTTGGAGTGTTGTGTTTCAAAGCATCAAGCACAGTAGAAAATTAAAATTTTTGAAACCCACCTAGGATCCATGCACAAAACATAAATCAGTTGGTTAAGATCATACCTTATGGTGTTGCATTTTGATGCAAAAATCAGCAACACAGATTGATGAAGTTTCATCTCTTATGATGTTGTGGTTGGATGCGATGTTGCAGTTTGATACAGAAATCACCAATACAGATTGACGAATTTGCATCTCTACGGTATCCACACATGAGGATGACAAAACTCTGATCACCACTTCTTGCATTGTTGGATGGTGTTGTACACTAAAATTAGCCTTGTGAGGACGAGTAGCCGAGGGGGCAAAGGCCAGTCCTCGTGCTTCAGCAAGAAGCTTTCCGAGAACTTCGATTGAACTAACGAGTAATAGTAACAGCAAAGAAATCGTAGGTGCCAAACCTTACCTCGCTCGCCACGTTACCACAACGCTGTGAGGAACGGATTAAAGGGCCACATTTCAACAATAGCATGAGCTAGCGATAACGAGTTCAAGGAACCCTCGCTTGAGATAGCTCGCCACCGCAACCCTTGCGGCTTCTTCAGAACCAAGGAACCCTCGCTTGAGATAGCAAAGTGTTTTTCCTGACATGACAACTGCTACAAGCCTATGCTGTTGGCCTAAGGAGCCTACTTCCACAGCCTATAGTCAGAATATGGTCTTCTCACTATCTTTTCTCATTTATTTGATGTAACATAACTGTAGCTAGCATTTAA
>JANHAO010005879.1:0-22128 GCA_026873985.1 Saraca asoca | reverse complement strand
CATCAAGTGCTTGTGTGGCATGATAGATAAAGCCATGACAATGATCTTGGAATTATTGAAGGATGCATTCCTACATGCTAAGATATCTAGTTCTTTGTATGAGGCTAAGAGAACCATCACCAAACTTGGTCTCAATTATACTAAGATACACGCTTGTCCAAATGATTGCATGTTGTATTGGGGTGAGGATGAGAATAGGAAACATGCAAGAGTGTCAGGCATCTAGATGGAAGGAAAGGGTTGTCAATAAGAAGAAGAAACAACATGTCAAAGTGTTACGCTACTTTCCATTGAAACAAAGGTTGCAAAGGTTGTTTATGTTTACCAAGATGGCTGAGCATATGTGTTGGCATATAACTGGGAATCGTGATGATGGTTGGATGAGGCATCCAGGGACTCTGAAGTGTGGAAGAAGTTTGATGCAACTCATCCAAAATTTGCTTCGAATCCTCGAAATGTTTACCTAGGTTTAGCCATTGATGGATTCAATCCTTTTAGGACCATGAGTACTAATTACAACATTTGGCCAGTAATTTTGATACCATACAATTTGCCGTCATGGATGTATATGAAACCAACTTCTTTCATTTTGTCGATGATTATTCTGGGTAAATGAATGCCAGGGAATGACATTGATATCTACTTGTAACCTCTTATAAAAGAGTTGAAGGAGTTATGGATGGAGAGTGTGGACACCTACGATGTCTCCGTGTGTGATATGTTCAAAATGCTGATAGCACTAATGTGGACGATTAGCGATTTCCTATGGCTTGGTACCTCGTTTAGCTGAAATACACACATTGGATTAGTTTGCCTAACTTGTAACTTTGATGCAGTTCCATTGTGTTTGCCTCATAGTAGAAAATGGTATTTTTGGGGGTATCGCCATTTTCCTAGAGCAAATCATAAGTTTTGGTTAATGAGGCTTCAATTTGATGGGAGTTAAGACTTTAGAAACTCTCCAAAAGTGCTGTCAGGCACAAACATCTTCAAACAAGTAGAGAATATCAATATCACATTTAGAAAGCCAGTATAAGGGGATTGTAAAAGGAAGCGAGCTCGTGGAAATAACGATGAGGTTGACATGTAACAATAGAAGAAAAAGTCTATATTCTTCTAACTTCCATATTGGAAGACTAATATGTTATGTTATAATCTTGATGTCATACACATTGAGAAAAATATGTGCAACAATCTCATCTACACATTATTGAATAAGATCAAGAGGACAAAAGATCATTTCAATGCTCGGAAAGACCTTCAGGCAATGGGTATAAGAAGGGACTTGTGGCCTGATGACAAAGGAAAATACCAGCCATCTCTTTTATAATGACAAATACAATGAAGGATGCATTCTTAAGAGGATTGAAGAATGTGAAAATGCTCGATGGATATTCAAGCAACATTTCTAGGTGTATCGACTTAAAACAATGCAAGTTGTTTAGGTTGAAAAGCCATGATTGTCATGTACTTATAGAGCAATTACTACCCTTTGCAATATGTAATATGTTGCCAGACCAATTGACTACAATATTAGTTAAGTTTAGCTCATTTTTCAAACAAATATGTAGTAAAACCTTCAACCTTGCTGACCTTGAGAATGTCCAGCATCGAATAGTTCTTATGCTTTGTCATTTGGAGATGTTGTTCCCCCTATCATTCTTCACTGTTATGGTTTATTTGTGCATTCATCTAGTTGATGAACTTCGTTTGGAAGGTCCAGTACAATATCGGTGGATGCACCCTATTAAGAGGTAATTATTGATTTCATCCATTTAATTATGACTTGTAAGTGAACTCATTTCCTTTTCCAATGACATCTTCCTTTATGTAGATATTTGAGACATATAAAGTCTTATGTTCGTAATAGGGCTTAACCAAAAGGTTCTATTACTAAAGGGTACATATCCGAAGAGTGTCTCACATTTTATTCAAGATATTTATAGGTGTTATGGGTAAAATCTGGTATCACGAGATGAACCAGTAAAAGTCCAGCAGAAATCAAGTCCAAGAAATAGGTCTAGCTTGCCTGACTATGAGGTCGCTACGTAACCAGCTCACTAAGCAGCATCTTCTAGCTCGCCAGCGACAAGCCTTAGCTCATTGATAGCTTGAGCTTGTGACTTGACAGCTTGTAGTATCTCACTCAGCTAGAAGCTTGCTGACGTCGAGCATACAGCCAACGGATAACTTGCACTACCATCCTGCAAAATGCAGCCTAAGGGTTCCACCCACAGAAAATGTTTCGCATAAGTCAACCAACAGTCTACAAAAGCAACTTGTTGTACTTTAGACTGTCTTATACATTTATTATTTGATGTAACAGAAATATAACTTATAAATTTACCATTGTAACCTCCTATCCTCTATAAATAAGAGGAAGAAGCCCTCTGTAACCTAAGTTGAGAGCACTGTACTAAAACTCTGTAAAATTATTTTTAGATAAATAAAATACTACCGTAGACGTAGGGACCGGTACTGGTTAATTTTAGTCGAATCACATTAACTCTCCGTGTTCTTCACTCTTCTCCTTCTTCTTTTGGCCATTCTGCACCTTTTTACTGTCTTAACAATCGGATAACAGCTTGGGTCCCAAAAGAACCCCCTCCGGTTGGCTGGATTAGGTAGAACTGAAATCCACCGTTAATAGCAGGGAATTGAGATGAGGTTCAACCGATCAAGATATGTGAATGATGAACTGAATGATATTCAATGTGACAACCTAAATCCTAATATCTTTCCTAATATAGGTAGACCGGTGGGTAATGGCTCTAATTTCACGTTGACACATATGGAGATGAGACAGGTACATCGATATGTTCTATTCAATTGCAAAAAGGTTGATCTATTTATGCAGTAAATATTCATATAAATATCCATATTAAACTTTATATCTTTCATCATATATATTTATGAAGCAAGTATTCACATATATATGTCATTCCTTATAGAGAATTTAAGGCATATGTTAAGAGAAAAATAAGAAGCTGAACATGTTTCTTTGTTGAGCTGTAGAAGATCATGAGCAAAGACTTTGCTGATTTGTTCTCTAGACGGGTGAGAATTAAAAGATATTTAATTTAGAATTCAATTTTGTAGGTATAACTTGAGAAGATAATTCTATAGGTTTTCATGGATGACGTGGTTGGCACCATGTCAAACGATTTGAAGCAATTGGCCTAAGGACCTCTACCAAATGCTAGAAGGTTCTTAGCCTTCAATGTTAATGGATATAAGTTTAAGAAAGGGGCTCGAGAAAATAGATTGAGAACCCAAAATTCTGGAGTTTTCATGACTTCTACAACCAATTATGTATCTAGCTATCAAGATGTCAATGGACAGGATGCTATTCTCCTATATTATGGGAAGCTGGTAGATATTATCGAGTTCAATTACTACAAAAGATATGTCACCCTTTTTAAATATATGTGAGCTGACACCATTAATGATAGAGGCTTCAGAAAGGATGCTTGGGGCTTTCATATAATAAATTTCAATAGATTGATTCACACTGGTGAACAATAAGAGCATGAGCCTTTCATATATACATCATAAGCTCAGATGGTTTATTTTGTAGAGGATCATGTATCTCCAGAGTGGAATGTTATTATTTATCTCAGGCCAAAAGACTTATATTACATGAGTGAATTTGAGGATGATGATATGCAGGAGCATGAACTGTTTACTGAACAAGAATTAAATAATTTTTTTAATAATGATGATAGAAATATTCAATTGGCAAGGGAAGAGGAAAATAATCATATGAAGGGCGTTAATCTAATATCCAATGTCGAGGAAGATAAGGATGTGTCAGAATAGCCTTCCTTCAAAATACATCTTTTTTTTGTGTGGTTTTTCTCAACATTGAAATACTTAAATTTATAATTTGTAAGTTATCATTAATCATGATTTGTCTCAAAATGGAAAGACTGAATTTGAGAATTTAAATGTATATTTGCATTATTTATGGTTTCTCTTGATATGACTGAAATTGGTTTAAGATTCTTATACAATGTGTTAATACATATTGTTTTAAATTTATTTTGCAGAAATGCCTAAGTTGAGACGTCCAAGAGTTTAGGGCACACAGGGAGTGTCTGGTACCCACTCATCTTCTCCATAACCTACTCAGCCCATCCACTCTACACGACCCATTTAGTCCAAACAGTCTTAGCACCGTTTAGCCCACACATTTTACATGACCCATATAGTCCTAACAGTTACAGCCTGCTTTGCCCATCGAGCCTACCCATCTCACCAGACCCACATAGTTTGCACATGCACAACTTGTATAGTTCACTCTGCCCACCCAGTACACAGAGCCTGCTACTTATGCAGGTGATGAGATGAATGATAAGTCGTATGATGCTCATTCTGGTGATGAGATGAATGATGGGCAAGCTGAAGCTTCTAGTGCTAGGAAGAATAGGCCCAGAGGTGGATGGCAGTGCAATATGATAGGTAACTATAATATATTATTTTCTTATGTGTTTGAGTTAATATTGCACCAATATTTTGTACTTCTTTCAACATATAAAGATTGTGTGGTCAAGGTCAAGAAGCTCCAGGTTGATCAAGTTTGGAGCTTAGATGGAGAGAAAGTATTAGTTAGGACAAACAATTTTGGTCACCCCATAAGAGATGAAGGAGGTATTTTTTCAGGTGCAATAGGTCATTTGGCCAGGACTAAATAAACCATAGACTACGAGACTTGGCCGAACATACCAAACTCAATTAAAGACAATATATTCAACAGATTGGTGATAGTATATAATAGAACTACCTTGGTATTTATAATTCATATTTCATTCTGATACTAATAGATTTTTTTTTTCACAATCGTATTTTTAATTTGAAAATAATGAAATGGCCAAGTGGCTTACTAATCAAATAATTGGAAAGTGGTGGAGAGATTTTAAAGGAGCCTTGTACAACAAATATTATGACCCTAGCTTGACTTTAGAGCAAAATATTAAACAAAACTGCCCCAAGGGCATTACAAGTGAGTAATGGAGAGGTTTGATCTTGATTTGGGATAAACAAAAATACAAAGTTAGTAGTTTATTTAATTCTAGTATGTAAAAATTATTGAATTTATTTATGCTTGTACTGATGGTTGAATGAGTAATTGAGTTTCTTTATGCAGAAAATGTACAGGCAAAATGCACGGAATAGAAGCAAGCAGACCATTCCTCATATTGTGAGATTAAAAATATTTATGCATAAAAAGGATGAAATGGTAGTATAGCCATCTAATTTAAGTGAATACAATTAAGATTTGCTTATGAAATAACTTATTTTTTTTTTTTTGCTTTTTTAAATGACAAGAGAATAAGAGACAAGGTTCCGTTGGATATGCAGAGTTGTGGGATGCTGTCCATAGGAGAAGTAATGGCTTGTACATGAACAATGGGCAAGGAGCATAGGGGTGAGAGTTTGTTGAAAACTTTATTACTTTTAAAACAATAATCAATTGATATTTATACCTATGTTTTATTGTTTACATAGGAAAAATTGCAAGAAGCCTTGAGCCAAGTGGACTAAATACGGCTTTTAATAATTTTCCCGGACGATGTTTTTGGGCAAGTGTTTGGGAAGAAGCACCCATGTCGTATTAGAGGACTAGGCATAGGTGTTTATTCCATTAGTGTGTTTGGGAGCAGTTATAAAAAAGAAGGTGGCAGCTGTTCATCGGGCTCCAATCCTGTGAACTAAGAATAATTTCAAAGGCTTAAATCAGAATTATATCAAAGTAAGGAGGAACTGGCTAAAACATAGGTACAGGTGCAAGCCATTATGGACTACATCAAGGCCATGGGTGGGTGCATTCTACCCCATTTGTCCAGTCAGCCACCTGCTAACTAACATGTATTATGCGTAAATCTTGATCCAATCTATTATTCAAATTGCATGAATACTTGCATTTGGTGATACGTTCCTGTTTGCTACAAAATATGAAGTTTTATTGATGCAGATATGCAGGCAACACTACATATGGATGCCTTGCATCCTAGTGTAATTTGTCTTCAATTTAGAAATGAGCTTTAAGTTTTTGTATCTATCCTATTCATTATATTCATGTTTAACTGGATCTGCATAAAGCTATCTTTGTATCTTTGTTTCTTGTCTTCTTTGGTCAGGCTAAATTTCAATATGGTTTGTCTTTGGCCATGAATGCCAAAGACATTAGTAATTGAATTGTTATTTTTTTCTGCATAATTGGACAGATTTCTGCATAATTGGACCAATATGATGTTTGATTTTTGTATATATATGCCAAACTATGGTATAATTGTGCTAGTTTATGGGTAATTGAATTGTTGTTTTCAAATCAGAATTTTGCTAAACTATGGCACAATTGAATTGCTATTTTTGCATGTCTGAATTCCTAAGTAATTCTTCAGTCTGAGATATTCTTTTTTTCTTTTCCTTTTTAGGATGGTGTTAATGTTAATTTAGAAGATCAATTTTTACTTGTATATGCAAGAAGATCTTTAAGAGCAAGCAATCAAGAAAGAAATGGCATTGATCCTGGCCAATCTTCTTGAGTTTTATTTTATTTTTGGTTTATGCCAAACTATGATATAATTGTGTTAGTTTATGAGTAATTGAATTGTTGTTTTCAAATCAGAATTTTGCTAAACTATGGCACAATTGAATTGCTGTTTTTGCATATCTGAATTTCTAAGTAATTCTTTAGTCTGAGATATTCTTTTTCTTTTTTTTCTTTTCAAGATGATGTTAATGTTAATTTGGAAGATCAATTTTTACCTGTATATGCGAGGAGATCTTTAAGAGGGAGCAATCAAAATATAAATGCACTGATCCTGGCTAATCTTCTTAGGTTTTATTGTATTTTTAGTTTTAAACAGTTTTTGATTGGAATATAAAAGTTGATTGATGTTAGAACTTTTGGTTGTACCTTTAAATATTTTATTTGAATCAATACCATTTTTATTATATTTGAATAAATGCCGTTTTTATTACACAATGGGTTTATATTTTTATTTTACAGGGATAATTAGTGTCATTAATCAATTAAATGAATAAATTGAATGTCTTGAAATTTTTTAAAAAATTATTACAAAAATTTAGTGATGGTTAAAAAATCGTCACAAAATTAAATATAAAATTAAAAAATAGCGATGATTAATTAACCGTCGCTAAAAAAAGAATGTATAAATTTTTCAAAAAATAGCAACGGCAATTAAATAGCTACTGTTCAATTAAATTACCAATTTAAAAAAAAAATAATGACCATTATTTACCTACCACTAAATTTTCAGCTAAATTTCATTTTTTCAACGACTCTGTTTAATCGCCACTAATATTGACTCGACATTATGTTTTCTAGCAGTTCTTATAATTGCTGCCATTTTATTTTGTAGCGATTCAAAATGCCACTATATACAATATGTAACCGCCATTATTTTTTACCATTTAAAACATTTGAATGAAATGATACAAATTTATGATTCGAGAAGTTTTAAAGCTAGATCTTTCTCAATAAACAAATAGATTTTCTATGTCAAACATTGAAATTGTTTTTTTTTAACAAATATTTAGTAATTTTACCCAATAAATTTTCAATATCAATTAATTACCATATATATATAGTAACCAAATCTGTATATTAATTACCGTGTAAAATATTTCAATGTAACGATATTAATTTGTACTATGAGAGGTTTTACACCTAGATTTTCCTCAAGGTACAAATAGAATTTCTGTATCAAGTATTGAGATTTTTTTGGTTACAAATTTGTAGTAATCTTACCCAACAAAGTTTCTATATCAATTAATTATCATATATATATATATATTATAACCAAATATATATATTAATTACCATATAAAATATTTCAATGTAACAATACATATTTGTGATTTGAGAAGTTTTGAACCTGCATTTTTCTCAAGGTGCAAATTGATTTTCTATATCAAGTATTGTGATTGCTTTTTTGTTACAAATATGCAGTAATCTTACACAATAAAAGTTTCTATATAAATTAATTATTATATAGTAACCAAATATGTATATTAATCATCATATAAAGGATTTTTACGTAATAATATAAATTTGTCATTTGAGAAGTGTTAGACCTGAATCTTCCTCTAGGAACAAATAGATTTTTTATATCAAATGTTGAGATTATTTTTTTTTGTTAGAAATACGTAATACTCTTCCTCAATAAAGTTTCTATGTCAATTAGTAATTATATATATATATATATAGTAACCAAATATGTATATTAATTATTATATAATTTTTTTTACATAATGATAAAATTTGTAATTTAGGAAGTTCTAAACCTAGATCTTGCTTAAGAAACAAACAAATTTTATATATTAACGGTTGCGATTGTTTTTTGTCACGAATATATAATAATCTTACCCAGCAAAGTTTCCAACCCTCATCCTTTAAATAAATTTTGAAACACAGGTGTTAAAAGTATTTTTATTACGGAGTCATTATATATATATATATATATATATATATATACATATATATGTGTGTGTGTGTGTGTGGTATGTTTTTTTTTTTTTAAAAAATTAGTGGGGTCATCGACGTCACTATCTTAACACTTGCCTCCGCCCTAGAAGCATTTGCGAAGAATTTTGCTGCTCAATTGATCCCTGTACTTAACATTTTGCTGCTCAATTGATCCCTTGCTTGGAAGTTTTTACAAAGAATTTCACTGCATGAAATGTTAAATATTTCATTGCAAAATTAATTCATTTTCGCATTATGTTTTTAAATCTAAAAACAAGTAAGCAACTCTAATAATAACATTTAGGATTAGCACTTTCTGAAAAATTAAGAGAATTTTTTTTTGGTCCATCTTACATTTAAAACTTTGTTTTATGAAATGATAGGCGGCTCCCTCACATTAAATTTTTTTGGTTTCAACTTTATCTCTTGTCTGATAATCCATTTGTCAATTTTCAATTTTCTCAAATGTCTTTGCCTTTTTCTTTTCTCAAAGACATAGAATGAGTTAGGTTTGCTTAATTGCTTTTCTCAATTTCTATGAAATTTAGGTTTGAAAAAATGTATGGATTTTTGCATAAACTTGTAGATTAGCATACAAATTAGTTTAATCTTTTGTGTTGGTGAGGAATTCAAAAGTTAAATTATTTTGTTATTTCTTGTAATTTCATTTAATTTCTTATTAAATTTTTGTAATTTAAAAATTTTAAATTAAATTTTTATATTTATTTTTAATTTTCAATTGGATTTTTTTTTTATCATTTTCTTATTAGAATTGGTTAATAATGGATGAACATAAATAATGATTTATTAATAGTTTATAGAACGAGAGACAAGTAACTCGTTATTTCTTTCTAAAAATGAAATAATTTTATAAAATGTCCTAATTTTCTTTAAGTTAATTGTTAATTAAATACAAATATAAATTTTATGAAAATTTTATATCAATAATCGTTAAACTGCATCAAAAGAGTACTATTTTGTCATGGCCCAATCCATGGAACCAGCGTAGAAGGTCATCAGGAAACCTTCTAAAAGCTTGACAATATAAATTCTATACTAAAGACTCACAATCTCATAGACGTAGGCCTAAACATTTACATGACAATTCTATCAAAAATTCGACAGAGTTTCTTCTATTTTTCAAACTTTTGGGCATAAAGCCTCTACGAACAAAAGGGGCTACACACCCAACACAACCTATATAGCAAAACAACAAAATATAGTGGCCCAGATTACACAGTCCATACCTTACTAGGCGTCCAATAATCAAGGCACATGCAAACTCAATCCTACCAACTGCCAAAACTTTACATCATTATTATATCTTAAATCTCCGCAGGGTATGATTCATTCGGTTAGTGAGCAGATCCTAGGTCTAACAGCTTGATGAAACAATAGAAGTATCTTCTGACTCTGAAAAACATGAAGGAAAAAGGGAGTGAGTTTCATAGAAACTCAATGAGCAGATAATCATATTAAAAACTAAAACTTCATTTATAAATGATATTCGAACTCCATAAGGTAAAATATGTGTATAACTATAATGATAAGCTTACCTGTTTGAAATCTATAACCTCAAAATAGATTTGGAAACTTCCAACCATTAAGAAAGCTAAATAATTGAAATATGAGATTTAATAAAATGAAATAAGCAATAGTGCATGATATCACGGAAATATCCAACATGGGGTAAACATAAGAAAATATTCAATAAAGCTTTTTAAAGTTCATCAATACTCAAATAACAAAATATTCAACCGGAATCTCAAAGAAAATTTTCTAGAGGTAACCATTATATCATAAACATATTTGCCTCTGTCCCACCTTATTTACTCCATCACATATTAGTATGTTTATTCTTGTCCCACCTTATTTACTCCATCACATATTTTACTCACAAGTGCACTTGAGGGTTCCCAATGAATTTCTAATAGATTCGAAGACCTCATCAATAAATTATTAGTTCTAAATTGCATAAATACATTAAATCATAGTAAAAAGAAATTATTGCTTCAGTAAACCATAATCATTACAAATTGCGTAACATGCTAAATCATTTCCAGGTTCATACTTCACATAGAAAAATGAAATCATTTCTTCATGATGAATCATTTTCATATGCATATATATAACATACTGTTTGTTGTAGGTATTTTTAGACAAAGCAAAATAGGCCGATAAAAGTCGAACAAGAGACAAGTCCAACAAAAAAGGGCCTAGATCACCCAAAAAACTAAGGTCGCTTGATAGAGACACCAGCTTATTAGCCACGAGTTTAAGATGCAAGACAAGACTGAGATTTTAGCTTGTTGAGGATAGACTTCAATTCACTGGTTGAAGCACGTCGTACCAGCCATCTTCTGGAAGATGCGCTTTGATTGAACCTGAGCACGAGATCAACTAGCATGGCTAACAGGTTGCCCAGCACGAGATTGGACTGCCAAACAAGCTGCCCCAAGCATAGGTACAGAACGGCCAAGTCTGGTCATCAACTAGAGGCACAATCTTCCAACTGACAAGTCAGCCCCCAAAATCGACACATTAACCTCCAAAAATCGACAGTGAATTGCCAAGTATTTATCACTTGTCACGTATTTATTGCTCGTAGTGGCAGAAAAAATAGTTTTACAACCTGTCAAATTACACTTGTAACCTTCACTATCTCGATAAATAGGAAGAAAAATCATTGTATTAGGGATAGTGAAAAACACATGTAAAAACTTTGCCGGAACAATGAGAGAACTCCCGTACTGTTACTCTACTGAAATACATAAAGAAACCATTGCACAAAATAAAACATAACCACCTTGAACATAGGGATCATACTAATTTTAGTTGAACCATGTTAAAAAGCTTCTAGTGTTCATTGTTCCCCTTCTTCTTCTATCTCTTCCTTGCTCATATACACACTTGCAACTTACAATTTGGGGATATATTAAACTTTACTCATTGACCAGTTTTCACAGTCAACATTGTTTAAGCTTTTAAAATAAGTTAACATAATGAGAAATCCCATTGTTTCGAAAAACATAACAATCCATAACATAAAGTTATTTCATATTAACAAATGAGATTTATTAAAAAAAGTAGAATTATCCACTCATCTTAAGGGCTTCTTAACTAATTAGTTTCCAAGGGAAAGATCACAAACCATTTGCGTGGTAGAGTGGAAATTAGGAGGAAAGGAAAAAAATAGAGGAAAAAAAGAGTGGAATTGGTTGTTTGCTTCTGCTTGGTTGAGGAAGGAAAAGTAAAGGAAAGAAAAACAACCAGAAAATGTACTGTGGGCCCCACCCTAAAATTTTTCCCTGCCTATATGGGCGGAAAATGAGTAGAAAATCATCTTTGTTTGCTGCTTTTCTATTTTCGGTCCACTAGCAATAGAAGTAAGGGTTTGAACCAGAGCAACCGTAGCCAAAAAAGCTTCCAACAATGGCGACCTCCTCCAGCACCACGAAATGCCTCAATATGTAGAAGAAATTTCAACAGTTAAGCGATTTTCACAAAGAAAAACAATCAAAATCCAAACTTTTAAACCTAAAAATCAGATTTATAACATTTTCCAGGAAAAGCTTTCAGGGCTTCAAAGTCAACTAGAGCTAGAAAAGCTTCCAACAATCACTTAGTAGGGGTGCCATGAGAGAGAGTTGAATGCGTGCATACAGGGAGGAGGAAGACCGACACCAGAGAAGAAGGGAAGATGCCAGCTAGCTCGTCGGATGGCGAAGGCTCAGTCAAGGTTGGAACAGCAAATGGAGTAGATGCAGGGGAAAGGGTTCGGGTGCCGAACTGAATGCGTGAAGGGAGAAAAGGAGGTTATTGGGAAATATAAACAAAAAAGGAAATGGGGTAATTTTTGACTTGACCCCATTGACTTTCTATTATCTTCAAATAAGTCCTTTTGAAAAAAGGAAAATTTCCATTTTAGCCCCAATGAATTTTTGAAAGTTTTCATTTTTGTCTCTCTGAATTTAATTTTTACTTTTTATCAATTTTATTTTTGCTTTTCCTTCCATTTTCTTTTCTCTCATTTTTTGCCCAACTAATCAACAAAACACCATTTTATGTTCCCCTCATTTTCCTTTCCTTTCTTTTTTTTTTTCCACTCATCCAAGCAAAGATAAAGTGTTAAATCACCCAACTAGAAAATTTGAATGGTTCAACCTATTCAAGAATAAATGGTATCAAAATAAATCCTTGGATGTAAATTTGAAGTCCTATAATTAAGCACAACTATCGTATACTAGTATTAGACTATAATATCTAAAGCTAAAGATTCTCAAATTGATCACAAAACTATCTACCTGGAGAATTAGCTGGAGCTTGAAATTTGGATGTTGATGGGCTCAATTCTTTGATAGGAATATTTTTGAAGCAAAACAACAAGAAAAAAATTTCAACTTCCATCAACATTAGAATATGAGGGTTTTAGATAATTTCTTGAAATCATGAAGTAAGATTATTATAAAAAAAATTTTTTGCTCTAGGAATACTCAACGAAGTCTAATGGACTAGTGGATAGTTTGCCGTGAGCTGGAAATGGATCGGTGGACAGTTTGCCATGAGCTGGAACTCCGTTCGCAAGTTTAGCTTGGGCTCGACTAGAGAGATGTCGAGGAGAAGGAAACAAGGCGATGTCGAGCTTGCTGGAGAAGAAAAATCACCAGAAAAGGAAAGAAGAAGAATGGATGGCGACTTGGCGACAACGCAAGAAGGCGTGATGAGAGCAGGGGAAGAAGAACACCGATGTAGAGGAAGCTTTGGGAAAGTGAATGACCAGACGCGAAGAAGAAAGCCATGCTGGAAAAATATATCATAACTTAAAATGGGAAAATTTACGTTTTAAGCCCATTAACTTGCCAACGTCTTCAAAAAAATCATCATGAAAGAAGGAAAAATTATATTATGGTCCTAATGAAAATTTTAAAGTCTTCATTTTAGTTCATATAAAATATATTTTATTTTTATTTTCTTATTATATTTTTTCAAGACATTACATATTTATGTGTGTCAATTGTTAATAAAATTTAAGAAAAAATGATAAAAATATCCAATTAAAAATAAAAAACAAGTATAATGAATCAATTTAAAACTTTTAAACTATAAATACTTAATTAGAAATTAAATAAAAGTACAGGAATCAATAAAATAATTTAACCGGATTTAATAATATAATAAAATTTTAAATTAATTTTTGTCATTAATACATCGAAACAAAAAAAAATTGACAAAAGGAATGAAATCTAACTTCTATAGAATAACAAATGGCACAATCCAACTTACAAAAATTAATGTGAAAAAAGGATATTAAAAATAAATTAAGTTGGATGGGTTGTAAAGCACTCAAGATGGACTATATGCTGGATTGTCATTAAAAAAAAAAAGGAAAGAAAATGAATCAATATATATGATGCATGGATTTTTTAAAAAAATTGCTGGTGGTTGTTTGCATCAAATCTCCTTGCTGTTATTGTGGAAAAAAATCCAAAAGGTTATATCTACTTCCCTGATACTACATTGCCTTTGTGTATTGTTTTGGGTGGATGGGTGGGGGTGTTTTCTGGGAATCGGACTTTCCCCAGAGACAAACACAAAGCCACCCATGCACACATAGAATCTCAAAATCCTGCCTTTTGTCTCTGTCCGTGTGTGTCCCTCTCATTTTCTTTGGAGCAAACCAATTCTTGTGACCTTCTTTTTGGACTCTTCTTCCTTCTGGGGTTTCCTTCGATGCTCTCTGTTCTTGAGCCCTGATCTTTCTGCCCTAAGAAAAGTACAATTCCTCTTTTCCTTTTGGAGAATCTCCCCCACTACACGTTCTCCATGTAAAACCCCTTTTTGGTTTCATCAAACACCCATAATGTCTCTAACTTTTGCTTGTCTGCGGGGTTGCTTTAGGTTTTCTTACCCTTTTGAGTTGTGGGGTTCTTCAGGTCATCCTCTTCCTTTGTTCATTTCTCTACAATTGAGAAAAGCAAAACCCTTTTGTTTGTGGTAATCCTAGATTTCAATTCTTTATTGTCCCTTAATCGTTTTTGTTTGTAGGGTTTGTTCCTTTTGATCATAATCTGTTTGACAAAAGGTTGAAACGATCGCGTTAAGAGCCACAATGCCTTGTTTTAAAAGCACCCATAATTGCATATCTGGAAGCTTGTGCTACCAATGTTGTTTTGAATGCTTCTAAGCTTTAGTTGGTGCTTTCAGTTTTTGTTTTTCCTTCTAGCTGCACATCTTCTGTTTGAAACATGGGTTGCGTCCATTGCAAGTGTTGTAGCCGCTATCCAGCTCCATCAGAGGTTGGTTCCCGAGACTACAGAGAACTTGATCCTTACCGTGTCCCAAGGAAGCACGTACTAACTCAGAGATCATTAGAGATTGTTCCTGTTCCTTCCCACAACTTTATGTTGGAGTACTCTGTCCTCACCCAGAGGGGATACTACCCTGATACGGCAGAGAGAGAAAACCAGGATTCTTTCTGCATCAGAACACAAATTCAAGGTAACGCAAGTGTCCATTTCTTTGGTGTCTTTGATGGGCATGGTGAATTTGGTAGCCAATGTGCGAACTTTGTTAAGGATAGGTTGGTAGAAACGTTATCTACTGACCCTGCATTGTTGGATGACCCTGTCAAAGCCTATACTTCGGCATCCCTGAGAACAAATAATGAATTACGTAGTAGTGAGATTGATGATTCTATGAGTGGCACTACCGCAATTACGGTGCTTGTTATCGGAGACACCCTTTATGTTGCTAATGTTGGTGATTCCAGAGCGGTGTTAGCTGTTAAGGATGGGAATCAGATTATTGCCGAGGATTTGTCCTCTGATCAGACCCCATTCCGGAGAGATGAATATGAGAGAGTGAAACTTTGTGGGGCTAGGGTATTGAGTGTTGATCAGGTGGAAGGGCTTAAGGATCCGGATATCCAAACTTGGGGTGATGAAGCGAGTGCGGGTGCTGATCCTCCAAGGTTGTGGGTTCCAAATGGGATGTATCCTGGAGCTGCATTTACAAGGAGTGTAGGAGATAGTTTAGCAGAGACTATTGGTGTCATTGCTGATCCTGAGGTCACAAGGGTTAAGCTTACACCTAATCATCTTTTTTTCATTGTTGCAAGTGATGGTGTATTTGAGTTCCTACCAAGTCAAACTGTTGTTGATATGGTAATGCATCTCATCTGCTTTCATCCTTTGTTCTTTCTCTGGCCCTTTTAAATTTTTGATTTTTCTAAGTGTGTAAAGATTTTTGCTTTAACCAGTAGAAAAATTTGATTGACTGGTTGGATTTGGTCCACTGCGTTGTTCATCAAATCTATTATCTATTTCTTTTGATATCCTCTTATGAGAACCGTTAAAGCTTGCATTTTTTAAATTTGACTGGTTGACGATTGGGACTTGGAAATGTTAAATGTAATGTATTGGTGCTTCATCTTGTTAACTACATGTAGTGGTCTGCTTTAGCAATATTATTCTGCTTGTCTTGTTTACATTATTGGATTTTATCATATCAATTCTTGTAATACTTTTGCATCCCTAATTATATTTGAGATAAGGGTAAATCTAATAATGTCAATTAAGCTCACAACATAAGTTTCCATTTTAGTTGACTAATGTGATTTTTAATAATACCTATCTGCTTAATGTATATTATATATTAACTGCTATAATTCTTCATCTCTAAATAGTTCAGCAGTCAGAATGCTATGTAATTCTTCATCTCTAAATGGTTCAGAAGTCAAAATACTATGTACTCTAGTTTTCTACATCCAAAATCCATGTTCAAACTATTTTCTATGTTGGCTGCTCAACTTCAGAAATTTAAATTATGTAGTGTATTGTTTAGATACATTGCCTCTGATTTGTCAACTTACTGACAAAGAGTATTGTTGGATGTCTTTCATAATTTTCTGTGTTTAACATGTCTTCACAAATCCTACTGACTCTTGGGTGGAAAATATTATGCGCCCGAGTTAAATTCTCTAAAATTTTATCAGTACTGCTATTAGTTCTGATGGGTCGAACCTGGATATTTTTGGTCATGATGTAGGGGATTTCTTAGGCAATCCATATTTTGACTCCTTTTATTCCTCCTCTTAATAAATTCTATGAATCTTTCATGCAGGCAGCAAGTCATTCAGATCCCCGTGATGCGTGTGCTGCCATTGCTGGAGAATCATATAAATTATGGTTGGAAAATGATAACCGAACAGATGATATAACAATTATCGTTGTTCAGCTCAAAGGCCTTTCTCATGTACGAATTACTTGAATATTCCTTTGGCCTCATTTACCTTTTAGTCTCCTTGATTGTCAAGGTGCCCTATGGGGTGTTACGTCAAGTAAATCCCACTTGTATTACAATTTATCATACTTTTTAGTTTATCCAGTGTGCTTTGGTTCCTTACGACTTCCATAAAGGAATCTGAAATATCATACCCCAAGAAACTATGACTAGTATACATTAAAGAAGATAATGCAATAGGATATCACATGCTTAATTTTCTGTTTGAGACATTTATACATGGAGATTCTGTCATTTGATTTTATCTCTTCCTGGCACATGTTTATCTTATCTTTCTTTTGATAATGTAGTTAGGTACATCAGGAGTTGGATTAGGTGAGATCAATGCTAGTACTGTGATGAGGTCCAAGAGAGGTACTTCTGAGATATCTGCTACTACTGGATCAGATGTTTATCGTTCCGTGAGGAGTGACTTCTCTGATTTACAGCCCTGTCAGCATGTGGTCTCAATGAGAAGCCAAGCCATAGTGGCCCCATCTCCGGTTTGTCGAAGACCAGTTGAATTGGTAGGTCTCATGAGCATATCCCCTTTTGATCATTTTACTATGGCCTATATGGTAAGTGTTTCTTTCCTTTCCATGCGCAGCGATTGAAGAGAGAAGCTTTATGGAAGCCTGACCAAGTCTCTTCGCAATGTCTCCTTAAATGGTACCTTTCTATGTTTGATTTGCAAATTTACTTAGTCATTTTGTAATAGGGATGCTATTCCTCCTTATCCTGGCAGCAGAAAATCTCGTTCAAAATGTCAAATTTCGGTTGTCAATGGTAATTTTTCTTTGTTTTCAATCTCATGCTAACTCAAATTGCTCATTTCTAACCATGCAGAGCCACTTCAAGAGGACATGAAGAGTGCCTTCCCTGGAGGCTGCAGCCATGAAGCACCTCGAGAATTTACCGTTGGAAGGATGCAGAAAGTGACCAAGTTGTGTAGGGAGGTGGGATGGTGGTCATCATTTGCGAGGAGTTGCTGAAAGAATTGAAGGAAGTGGTCACTGGTGAACTTGAAAGGCGAACAGCATGCTACAAGAATGTAAATCATGAATCCTATTTCTCTTATGTAGATGATGGATCCATTGTATGTAATAGAAAAATATACATGGATTTTCAATTGCATTCAAAATTGTTGAGTGCCACACCATCCTTGTAGGCTATACAATTAAACATAGTAATGACTTAAATCAAATCTAAATTATTAATCTAATTAAAATTGAAAGGTTGAAATTAGTTTGTTTTAGACAATTTTTGCATCTTATGCAACATATTATCTTGTTCCATTAATGCATTAAATAAAAATTTTCAAATCATTAATATACTAAAAATCTGTTTTAGTAAGAAATATATTAGAAGATTATTTTTGTGGTTATTTCGTATGCTTCTTTGAGGGTGAATTTTTATTATCTAAATATGCGTTACATTTGTTATATGAAGTTTTACAATTAATAATATAAATATGTTTTTATTTTAAAGCCATATTTTTATTTTGAAATAACAATAGGAGAGTATTTATCATGTTTTAACTCATGGAATGTAATCAGCGTAAAAGGTCATTGTTAGAAAGTCCTTTATAAGTTTGGTCATGTAAAATGACATATCAAGATACAATTAAATATTCACATATCCATTTTTAACAAAAATCTAATAGAGTTTTCTTTGTTTTTCGGATATCTAGGTACAGGGTTTATACAACAACAAAAAAGCTATATGCCCATCACAATTTGTATAATGATACAAAAATAACAATGACCTAGAACAAAACAACCTATAACTTGTTGGGCACTCCACAACTAACATATATACATGTGTATAATCCTATTAACTACCATTGATTTTCACTATTTATATACCTTTATATTCTGTAGGAAAATCCACTCGATCAAGGAGCAGATCCCGTATCAGTGTGAAGTGGAAGAATGGTAAGTGTATCCTGGGGCTCTAAAAAACATTAAAAGAGAGGAGTGAGTTTTATAGAAACTCAGTGAGTAGATAATCTCATAAAGACCAAACCTCATTTATAAATTATGTTCAAAAGTATATATATATATATATAGCCATAAAAATAAACTTTCTAAAATATGTATATCATTGCTTAATTAATTAAAACACTCAACTGGAATCCTAGAGGTAACCATACATCATAACCTTATCCTAATCCATCCAATACACCTGTAAACATCATCATAATCCATCCATATTGCCTGTAAAATATTCTGATCACAAGTGTACTTGGGGTTACCAATGAATTTCTAGTGGATGTAGGACCTCATCAATAAATCATTAACTTGTGAAATGAAAATCATTAATTCCAACAATGCAAATCAAGATAAAATACACAACTTTATTACAATCAATCATTTTCGTATACACATACAATTTACGATCAAACTTTCAAAATCATGTTAGTATATAAGAAAATCCTTTTTTTTCCCAAAAGGGATCATAATATTTCATTTGATAAAATTATTTTATACTACAAATGAGATTTTTCTACTAGAGAGGAAAACTATCCACTCACCTTAAACACTCCTTAGAATGATCTAGTTGTCATTAAGGTGCTAAATCAGCCCACTTGGAGAAATCAAGCTATTCAACCTAGTAGGAGATAATCGGTGTTAAAAATTAGCTTTTAAGCTTAGATTGAAGATTCTCTAGCTAAACACACCATTTAACATTAAACTTCAACAATAACTGAACTTTCAAATCAAATAGTCAAAATCATCTACCTGAGTTTTTCAGCTGAAACCCGAAATTTGTTGGTGTTAGTTTGCTTAATCCTTTAATAAAAGCTTCACTGAAGCAAGACAACACAAAACAATAAGAAAATTTCAAATTTCTTTTAGCTAGAACAATAAGGGTTTTAAGAAAAATTTCTTGAAAACTAGCTATATGATTGCTATAAAATAAATCTGATGCTTTAGAATACTCACTGGAGTCCAAAGTGCTGGTGAGCAGCTTGCCGTGAGTTTAAATGCCGTCGATGTGCCGGTTGAAGTCACTGATTGAACCAGTTGGAGTAGAGGAAGATGAGTTGCCGAGAGCTATTGAAAGGGAAGACACACTAGAGAGGTGACCAAAGGAGGGAGAAAGCTTGAGCACTGCCAGAAGAAGGAGAAGCAAAGTGGAGGTTAGCAATGGTAGTAGAGGAAGATGAAAATAGGGGAAGAGGTTTCGGTTAGAAAAACAGTTGGCTGAAGATATTAAATCATAATTGGAATGGGGCAAATTACAATTTTGCCTCATTGACCCAGCAATAACTTCAACGAGGTCCTCCTACAAAAGGGAAAACTATATTATGGCCCTAATGAAAAATTTAAGTATTTTACTTTGGTCCCTCAACCAACATTTTCCAATTTTTTTTAGTAAGATATTACAAACTCTTTCCTTAACAAAATAATTTGTCCTTGAATTCTAAAACATGATTATAAGAAGTGAATATTCATACCATTAAATCATTCGAATAGCTTAGGATATTTACTCATCATAAGGGACTTAGGTTCCTAAGTCATTTCATTTTCCCCATGATTTTCCCATAGGACCTTCACCAATAAATATTCTTTAGAGTGGAGCTTCCTTACTTGACAATTAACAATAGCTATAGGGCTCCTCAAAAGGAAAATGGCTATCCAGCTCAATTGGAATTTGAGGAAGGATGTGTGATGGGTTTGGAATGTATTTCCTCAACATAGATACATGGAAGATAGGATGAATGTCTCCTAGCTCTGGAGGTAGATTCAACCTATAAGCCACATCACCAATCCTCTTCTAGATAGGAAATGGGCCCATGTATCGAGGACTCAATTTTCCCTTTTTACCAAATCTCATTATTCCTTTCATGGGTGATACCTTCAAGAATGCCTGATCACCCACTTAAAATTCCAAGTCCTTTCTTCTTTTATTAGTATAGGACTTTTGATGGCTTTGAGCTATTAATAACTTCTTTTGAATGATTTTCACCTTTTCATTTGCATCTTGCACCAAATTTGGGCTCAATAACTTTACTTCTCCTACTTCAAACCATTCGATTGGAGATCCACACTTCCTTTCATACATTACTTCAAATAGGGCCATCTGAATAGTAGAGTGATAGCTATTGTTATAAGCAAATTTGATCAAGGGCAAGTATTTTTCCTAGTTACCTTCAAATTCCAACATATAAGCCTAAAGCATGTCTTCTAAGACTTGAATGGTCCTTTCAGACTAACCATTAGTTTACGTGTGAAAAGCCATGTTGAAATGAAGTTGTGACCCTAAAGCTTCTTGAAAAGATCTCAAGTATCAAGCAGTGAATTGTGTACCTCGATTAGATATAATTGACAATGGAACTCCATGTAAAGATACAATCTAATCTAGGTACAACTGGGCATACTGAAAAGCTGAATAAGTTGTTTTCACTGGGAGAAAATGGGTACTCTTAGTCAAGCGATTAACAATCACCCAAAATAGAATTATACCCCTTGGGAGTCTTGGGCAACCCAGTAACGAAGTGCATAGTCACTCTCTCCCATTTCCACTTAGGAATCTCTATATTTTGATATAAGCCTATGGGCCTTGATGTTCAATTTTTACTTGTTCACATGTGAGACATTTGAAAATAAATTCCGCTATGTCTTATTTTATTCTTTCCCACCAATAACCCGTTTTAAGATCCCGATACATCTTGTTGCTACTAGGATGCATAGCATAGGAAGATGAGTGAGTTGTATGCATGAGTTGTTGTTACAAATTAGAAACTTCAGGTATCGATATGCAACCATGAAAAGTCAAAGCCCTTTTGTCATTTCTTGATGATGTGTGTTTTTCGCAAGCGCACGATGTAATTGTAGTAGATAATGGCAAACATAGGTCGAATCCCACAGGGATCTCATTATCAATTACTAGAGTTTGCAATGTAAGTTACCTAAATCAAATAAGAATATCAAAAATAATAAAGAAACTTAATGAAAGAGCATCAAATAATTAAATAGCAAAGTTCAATTATAAAAGCCTAGGATTAAGGTCTCACCACACTTATGGTCTTTAACAAATTAAAATCTTTCCTATTATGATTTTTTGGATAATTGAGGATGGTTTAACCTAAATTAATTACTAACCTCTTTCAAGGTCTAATAATAGTACTTAAATTAACCCAATTGCCTACTTTCGTGATTTAGATTGATTCAAGCCCTTTAAGATCTATGCTAACCAATTCAAATCCTAAAGAAACTTAATCTATTTTCGTGATTAAAATCTTTATTCAACTATTAGGTTTCCGGTGATAATCTTCTCCTTTCGGTACTTCAACTATCTACCTAAGACAAGACAAAATATTGGCCAAATACTTTATCAAGAACATAGCA
>JANHAO010005878.1:0-22093 GCA_026873985.1 Saraca asoca | reverse complement strand
CTTGTTATGGTTTTCATCAATTGAATGAACCTTAGTTGATCAATGATTCATTAATCTCAAGTTGGTTGGTTCCTTTGGCTGGTTGCATGTGTTTGTTGTAGTTTTAGTTTCTATTTTTGTTAGTGTAGCTTAGGATTAGTTTTTGCCAAACCCCCTATTTACATCTCCTAATATCATTGATATTATTATCCTAAAATGGTCCTTGGGTTCAACCTGGGTTGCCTATGCTACAAGTTAGTTTAGGTAGCTTTAGTTTATAAATTTTTAATTTGATCAGCCTCGACACGCATGATCACAAGCATACGATGCGTAAGAAAGTTAGTTGTTTGCATGCGATGTGATGTGCATATGGTGCTTGAGAAAGTTGGTCATATGCACACTATATCGCATTAGGACAGCACTTGTAAATAGGTTGTTCTAACGCTATAATAGCTTAAAAGGATATAATAACAAGTTGAAATAGGGGGAGTTCGCTTCCTTGGGAACCTGATACCAAAATGATGTTTACTGGAGAATTTACAAAGACTACATGCATAGGATTCAAATTGCTTTTACACCATGTTAGAAGATCAATATATAGTTCTCACTATAGCTAGCTGCTCCTGTTCAGGGTTCTGTTGAGGCTAAGAAGGCTGATGCATGGTGGGTCGCAGCATATACTTTCTTAAGTGCCCTTTCTTGATCAAGTCTTCAATTGCATCCCTGAGGGCCCATCAATCTAAAGTGTTATGCCCCACTTCATTGTGATAAGCACAAAACTTGTTCGTGTTTCTTCCCACACAAAGTGTCCTCAAAGGAGCAGGAGTCCCAAAGTCTTCTCTATTCCTTTCTATTGCATATATCCTATTTGGAGTATCTGATAAGACGTTGTAGTGCTCATGATGATCTAGGTACTGAGATCACTCATCTCTGGGTCTTTTAGCAATCTGGTGACTGGAGTTATCCTTTGCGTCTCCATAATTGCTTCTCTTTGTCTTCTGATCAGAGCTACCTGCCTCAGACTTTTTTGAATCAAAGGTTTCATTCTACCTAATCTGCTTCATGGCTCATTCATAGAAATCACCTAGGTCTTTGATTAGGGAATTGTAAATATTCTTGTATAGCTTCCCATCTTTACGGAGCCCCATAGAGATGGTTGTCAAAATACACTCATCCGAAGGATTGTCCATGTTGTTGACCTCACACTTAAATTGGGTGATGTAGTCTTTTAGTGACTTGTCCCTCCATTGGAATATCATTACGAGATGATAAGTGAGCTACCTCTTCAGTGCTTTGTACTGACTAATGAATTTTTTCTGGCATTTCTCTGAGTTGCAAATATTGTGAGCCAGGAGATTCCAGAGCCATGCTCAAGGAAGGTTTCTAAACATAGCTAGGAAGACCACAGGGTTGACCAGAGGGTCAGTTGTCTGGAGATTCATCTAAACATTAAATACATCTAGGTGGTTACATGAATCACTATCTCCGTTGTACGATGGGATTGTGGGAACCTTGAGTTTGTGCGGAAGAGAATGAGTTTCAATTTCCACAAAAAATGATGAGCTCTCATCGTAGCAGGCTTGATCACTTTGAGTTTGTGGACGTTCTTCTAATTGCTTCAACCTTTGCAACACCTCTTTCATCATGGCATTTTACGCTTCAGAGCATAGGCTAAATGATTGCTAGTTACTTTTCCTTTCCTGGTCACATGTGCAACAACTTGACATTTGTCCTTGGTTGGACCTATTTGAGCTTTCAGCTTGGCGTGAGCCCCTCAATTGAAAGTTACGAGCTTGGCAAACCTTTGACCTCTTCTAGGATTTGGAGGGGCAAGTTGAGCTATCAATTTAATGCTTTTATCTAGCTGGCTCCCGTTGGGCTCCTTCACAAAGCTATTGGAGCTGTGTTATGATCTTAACCTGCTATTGAACACACAAAGCTTATGTTTGCATTAGCACTTTGACTGCTTTAGCCAACTCTTTTATCGTGGTCTCAAACATTTGCTGAGGTTAGCAATGAGCTGTAGGGACTAAATCATTATTGGTTCAGGTGGTCAAAGAACTTGCCTATGACCCTTAAGCTAGTTAACAATGACATTTGATTTCCTAATGGTCTTTCCTCTAGCCATTACAATTGCAAAGAAAATCAAACCAAAACACAAAAAATAACTAAAAAATGGAAGGGTCCCACTGAGCATGCCAAAATGTTAATGGTAGATTTCGGTTCTATCTAATCCAACCAATAAGAGGAGGTTCTTTCAAGACCCAAGTTATTATCTAGTTGTTAGGATGGCAAGAAGGCTGAAATGGCCAAAGGAAAGAGGAGAAGAGCCAAGAACATAGAGGTTTAACGTGCTTCAACTAAAACCAGATGACACCAGTCCTTGCATCCACGATAGCATTTTATATATATCTAAAGATAGTTTTATAGAGTTTTGGTATAGTATTCTCCACCGATCCTTATAAAGGGCTCCTTTCTCTTATTTATAGAAGAGAGAAGGTTACAATGGTAATTACATAATATGTACTTCTATTACATCAAGTAATAAATGTACAAGATGGTCCGAAGTACAACAAATTGGCTTCTATAGACTGTTGGTTGATTTGTGTGGAATGCTTTCTGTGGGTGGGACCCCTTGGACTGAACTTTGCAAGATGGTGGTGCAAGCTATTTGTTGGTCATATGCTTGATCTCAGCAAGCTTCTAGCCAGGCGAGACATTGGGGGTTGTCTCTGCTTTGTGAGGTCTAAATCAAATGGGTCGCGAACTCAAGCTATCTACGAGCTAAAGGTCGTTGCTAGCGAGTTGGATATTGCTACGCAACCTCAATGTCATATGAGCTAGGCTTCTTTCTTGATTTTTGCTAGACTTTGCTAACCCATCTCGTGATACTAAATTTCACCCATAACACTTTGGTTTTTCTCTCTATTTTTTTGTAGTTGGAGATATGAAAAGCTTATTTTTGAAATAAAATTGAAGGCTATATATAATGTGACATCCGACCTTTGAAAAATAGCTAACTTTTAAACTATGAATCGATTTGTGAATTGATTCAAAATTGTTACCAACTAATGAATCAATTTGTGAATTGATTTGCCTATGAAAATCATAAAGAACTTCATGACCAAATTGATGGATGAATCGATTTAGCCTGTTATTTAAACAAGTCATGAATTGATTGCCTAATTGATTCAAAAAATTTTCTAACTTTTGGTAAAAGCAATTTTCAAAACCTTTCTTCATGAATCGATTACCTAATCGATTCAAGTACATTTCACAAGATTTTTAGTATGAATTAATTTGTGAATTGATTAACACAGTGAAATATAGTTTTTATAAAACTTATACTTGTGATGATGCATTTGAAAACTTAGTTAGAAAATATTTGATTTTAAGCTCATTTCACTTGATTTATTTCTACCTCAATATATCTATTTTAAGAAACTCATTTAGATCAAATATAAATTAGAACACACTTACAAAAGACCCGAGTAAAATCAATAGAAGTACTAAATCTATAGTGGATCTCTTGAAAGTCACTTGATCAACTTGATTATGCAAAATCAACAAACACTAAAGACATATAGTTAGATCGTGACATTAATCAAAATTATTTTTTAACATTAAAACTGAAGAAGACATGGTAGCAAGGTTAACAGTCTAGATATCTTCATATCAAACAATGTTGAAATCAATGTATTCTTCCATAGAATGTGACATAACATATGTTAGTTTACTCATGAATAATTATATCCTATTTTCTCAATTAATCCATAATTATGGATATTTAGAAATTATAATTATATGCATAAATTATCCCATAATTACAATATCTATTGCAATTTATTTATACACAATTATATTTTTAAAGACTCTATCCAAGATGGTATATGTATACCTAACATATACATATTTAAGATTAAATTGATAATTGAGGCCAAAATATAATATTATATTAAATATACTAAGATATGTGGTATCCATGCCATTACAACAATTGTCTCTAAGGTATCCTATACAAATAATAAGTTCTTTCATATGCCAAGAGTTTTCCTTTTAATTCATCATATGAAAGGGTGGTGAGATCATTTCCTTTTTGTATTGCATATACCTTTGATTTCCATAACCTTGGAAGCATTCTTAAGATTTTCATGGTGAACTCATTGTTAGGAATAATCCTTCAAACTTGTCACAAGTCAATAGCTCTTCTAGCCATATTGTGTGGCCTATGATGCCAACTTTTAACCAGCATGCTAGCCTTCTAATAAACTCAAAATTCACTTGGATAAATAATGAGGCAAAATAGATTTTGATCACCCATACAATGAAATCCTATGTGTAACATGTGTGTAAGCAAGCATGAGCATTTAGTTGAAACATCTGCACATACCTTGTCTCAAAGAATGCCCACATAAGTAACTTCTAGTGTACATCGAGAAAAGACTTTTTAAATGGTGAGAAGGGATAACTCTATCTAATTAATATAGCCTCTAGAGTAGTAGAAGTCTCTAAGCCATCACACTTCAATCCCCAACCCATGCCATAGTGCCCACTAGAATCATTAGACACAATTCCTAAAGAGCATTCTAAGCTAAAGCCTTAATGGCACAATTAGACATACTTTTCTAAGTTGACATAAGTGCTTTTCTCTAAGTTCAGAAGGGTTCTAATGTGCCATCTCATATGGACACAAAGATAAAAATGCAAGGAATACAACCATGTATTTTTCTACTTGTACTACAAAATGGTCTATGCTAAAAAGATACAAATACCCACAAAACAAGAAAAATAAGGAAAAATAATACATAAGTGTATTTGTTCCGAAATTTGCACCATTGGACCTCCTTTTTATGCTTGTTTTATATGCCAAGTTTTGTCCTAAGCTAAATATGTTTACTTTCCAAACTAGTTCACAAGGCTAGCTTGTGACATTTACCCCCCACTGCAAATGTCAATGCCCTTATTGAGTCTCAATCTAACATAACTTCCATGAAGAATTTTTTTAATCAAGGTTGGCTTCTTGAATATTCATGTAGGTCTTTAGCTTGATCCACTCTAGCTTTTCCTCTGATCATTCCATGCTTGTCTCTTTGAGCTAACATTATTCAAAAAGCTATCATAAATGACACCTTCAAACTGATATAGTTTTTAGGATAGTTAGTAATTTCTTGTTTCTCATATCCTTCCTTGACTTTCTATTGGCTTTGTCTCCTTGAACTCTCATCATTGAGCATTTGCTTCCCCTATAACCTTTTAGGTAGTTACCTTCATAACATTAATGTCTTAGGCTTTGTTGCCTCTACAAACTTTGTGATTTACCTTTGTAGACTCTATTTCATTGTCTTGACACTCCTCCATGTGCCATTATCTCTATATTTTTATAGTTTATCATCTCTATAACTTCTCCTATTCCATTACTTTTGTAGCATTCAAGTTGTCACCTTTATAACTTGTGCTTATCTCACTAGCTTTGCAGTTTGTAGGTAACCTGCCCCAACACAACTCTCAAGCCATTATCTCTGTAGCTTAAGTATGTGCTACCTCCATAGCTTGTATGCTTTCTTGGTATTTTGGACCACCTGCTAACATATATTCCCTACATCTAATGTCCCATTTTACTGATGTGAAAGACACAAGTCATGCCTTGCTCTCGTACAAGTCCAATTCTCTCTTGACAAAACATGACTTACTTGCAAGTCCTATTTCTTGCTTACAAGTTACTTGTGTTAAGTTCGATCAATTCACTATACTTCATTATGCCACTTTCACACTTGATTGGATCCTGTTGACCCTCTTTGAATTGGCACCCTCGTGGTATCTCAGCCATCACAGCCTCTTCAAAGTTGATGCAATTTGGCATCTTGGCCTTTAAGATCCCTTATTGGTATGAACTCTTTAATGCTATCTCTTCAAAGTTGATACTAATCTTTTACCACGAACCTCATAAATACTCACTTGCAATGACTCCTTCTTCATGTGCATCCTCTTGATGGCTTCCCTATGTTAATGGCTTCATGGAGGTTGAGCATAATGTATACTCCATTTTAGCTTAAACTTCACTTTGCTTATGCACAAACAATTGTGAACCCTAAGTCATTACCTCAAAGTTTGTCTTGTGATTATGTAGTTTTAGTCCACTATGCCTCAAGTCATTGTTATTAGTCAACCGTGTGACTATATAACTCTAGCTCACTACTTTAGTTATCATTGCCACTTGTTATGTGAATATGATGTGCTAGCTCCTCTAGCATCTCATCTTGTGGATAAGCATTGTAGCATACTCCTTACACCTACACGATTTATTATGCACAATTAAGCCCTCATAGACCTTCTCTTTCCCCTTCAAGTCTACTCCTTTAAGTAAGATTCATGCCTTCTGACATGATTTTGAACTCATTTAATAAGATTTGTCTACTTAACACATCTCTTTAGATGTGCCATCCTTTAGGATGTGTCAATTGTTTATTATGGCCACGCTTTCTAGCATGACCATGGCTTCATCGTCAAGGCTTCACTGATAGCTCATATGTCTCTCATGGACATGGTCAAGCCTTTTTTGCAAGATAAGGGCATCTCTCATGCCTTCCTCCCACTATATAAGTCATATTTCACTCACTCTCTTGAGTGGTTTTCCATTTCTTCAAATGCTATTATGTGTATAACTAATGTCCTTGTGCTGTACAGCAAGCTCATCTTCTTCTACACACCCTTGCACTTGATGCACCAAGTACCTTCCCTCAAAAGCAATATCTCGTGTACTAGCCCTCAAGTCACTCTAACCTCATGCTACCCTTTTAATTAAGTCCTTAGTAGCATCTATTTATTATTTCAGTAAGTGTTCATTTCACTCAAAACCCTCATATGCTTTTGGTAAGTCAAATTTATACAAATTATAGTAATCTAATTTACTTTCTAGCACCAATCAAGCTCTAATACCAGTCTATCATTGGTTAGGAGCTCTTCTAGCCATACCATATCGCACATGATGCTAACTCTTAGCCAACATGCTAGCCTTCTAATAAACTCAAGGCACATTTGGATAGATAATGGGGTAAAATAGATTGCAGTCACCTATAAAATGAAGTCCTATGCATAACATGTCCGTGGACTTGCATGAACATGTAGTTAAAGCATCCATACATACTAAGCCTCAAAGAAAACTCTAATCCTTAGCCCATGCCACAGTGCCCACCTAGGTCACGTGACACATCCCCAAAGAGAATTCTAAGCCAAATCCCTAATCGCATAAGTAAACATACTCTTTCCAAGTTGACATAAGGACTTTTCTCTTCACTTGGAAGGGTTCTAAGGTGCCATCTCATATGGAAGCGAAGATAAAAAATGCAAGGATTGCAATCATGTGCTTTTCTACTTGCACTGAATGAACAATATATATTAAAAAGATACAAATACCCTAAAAATAAGAAAAATAAGAGAAAATAATACACAAGTGCATTTGCATCCAATTTTGTAGCATAGGACTTTCTTTTCATGCTTGTTTTTATGCAAAGTTTCATCCTAAACTAAGTATGTTTGCCTATTGAATTGGTTCACAAGGCAAGCTTGTGACATAAATGTGTCTTGATCATTCACAATAACTAAGAATCTTTCAAACATAAGCTTGATTCTCTGATCATCTCTCATTTTGAAGACTTCATATTCATGAACAAGCATGCTCAATCTTTTTTCTTTGTGTTGGTTGGTTCCTTCATAGGTTACTTCTAATTTATTCCATATAGCTTTTACAATTGTGCATTTTGAAATTTTCTTGAATTCTTTTAAAGTAACTATGTACATAATTGCATTCGTTGCCTTGCAATGTATTTCTTCCATTTTGAAGTCATCATCATTCTAATCATATTCAAGCTTTGGAACATCATTGTTATCAAATTTCCTCACAAGAATATGAGGACAATCTTTGATTACTTTTCACAATTTAGTATCAATGGATTTGATAAACAACATCATTCTAAATTTCCAATAATCATATTTGGTTCCATCAAAGAGTAAAGGTTTTGTGGTTGAATGCCTTCCTAGTCCTTGTGAATGGCTAACAACCTCCATTACCTACAAGATATTTACTCAAATAGTTGTTAAGCTTAAAAAATTTGAAACCAAGTTTTAAAGCCAATTGATAGAACTTTGTGGCCAAGAGAGGTGAATTGGAATTAAAACAATTTACACAATTATTTGCAAAGCAACAAATTAGGAATAATTTGAAAATAATATGCTAATTAAGTTGGACAATGAAAGAGTAGGCTTCTGAAGAAGTAGGCAAGTAATGAAAAATATAACAGTATGCATAATAATAAAGAAGCAAAAGCATATTTATACAAAAAATTTATAAAGGTTTGATAATGAAGAGAAAATTCTGTGGAATCTACTCTTGTCCTCCTAAATTCCACACCTTAGGATACTTTAGGTTTTACAAGATCACACTCTCAATCTCTTACACCACATGTGTGGAATTCAATTTCAACTTCATAAAATCTCATATTCTTATAGAATCTAAACATAGTAGCTATCAAGCACTTTCTTAGATCTTCAGATTCTAGTATAATTAAACAAAAAGAATACACTTTTCTCACAAAGAGATCAACTTATGAGTAAACTAAAACACTCTTAATCAATGTAGATATCCCAGTGTTTTTTATGCTAATGATTCATCTAGTTTTTCTCTAACAAATTTATCAATAAATTGATTTCCTAGATATATCTTACAATGTTGTCTTTAGCTCCTTAAATATTTGAAAGAGATGATGATTTGAGGAGCATTAATTTGGAGCTAATGAAGTATATCACAAGCTATTAATGTAGTATGGAGTTGTTGTGATAGCAAAGTGCCGTTAGCAAGAAGATGTTGTTGTCTTGCTATATTTAAGAGAATATTATATAGTGATTAAAAAAATATATGATATAATGATTTAAGATAAAAGTGCATATGCAACTAGAAATTTCTATAAACCATAGGCTATGTCTTAGGAATATGTTCCCAATATTTTGATTCTTTGCTACAAAGACCTATGCCTTTTTCTTTGCTAAAGTGATGATGAGAATATGGGAAGCCAAGTTAAGGATCACCAAGAGGATTTGCACCTTCCTTTGAGGCTCATGACTAAAGCCATGACAAAGAAGATAAGGGAAGCAATTCAAGAACTTTGTCACACATTTTGGAGCTCACATGGGCAGTAAGACTTTAGGAATTCAAGTGTTATTTGCATAAAAGCCATGCAATCCGCTTAGGACCACTTAATTGTCTATATGGCAGCCCTTGAAGCATCCATTTGGCATCACTTTTGGCTCCAACATGGAAGCCTCTTGGTGTCACACATGGCTAATTTATTTAATATTTTTTTACGTTATTTCTGTGTAACAATTATGGGTTATTTTTGATGTCTTATTGTATAATTTTTGGGGCTAGTTTGTGGCTAATTTGGGAATCACTTTGAAGGACCATCTGGACTAGGCTTATATTTTTTTTGGTTGATTTTGTTTGATATTTTAGTGGGCTTGTTTGGGACTTTAATCTAGCCCATTTTAGTGTAGTTGCTATTAGGGAAGGCATGTTTCCCTCACCATTCAGATTTGACAAATTTATGAAATAGAAGTGTTTCTTCTTGAGAGAGTGCTCTCCTAGGGTTCTTACAACAACTTGAGACTCATCAAAGGGCTTGCTCTTTGTGACATCAAATTTATCACTTATCACTCTCCTTCTACCGCTCTAATGTGTGGCATGAATATCATCCTTTCTCCCTTCAATTTTGGTTGTTGAATTGGAGTGGGTTCATGGGCATTTCCATGGGAGATCACATCAAATGGGTTTGTTACTTTTGGTCAACCTTAAAGCTTAGTCGAGGCCATCATAAAATACTAAAAAGTTTATATGTTTATTTAAAGGTTTATTTTGTCCTACTTCCACACCAATGACACTATTATTATCAATAAAAAATAGATAAGAGAAATATCATTAATAATTTTTTACAGTAAATAGGCAAATTCGTTTCTAAAAAATTATCTTGAGATCAAATTAGTCTTCAATTTTGTTCTGATATCAATTGAGTCTTTTTGTTAGTATGGCCTAATAAAAAGACTCAATTGATGTTAAAACAAAATTAGCTACTAATTTGATATCAAGTAAATTTTTTAGGGACAAATTTGGTAAATTGCTTCCTTCACAATAGCTTAACTTTAACATAATATAAATATTCCAATGCAAAGTAATTCTATATATTATCTAGTCTAAAAAGCAAGGCTTTAGCTGACTCATTATTTATAATAGACACGACTTCAATTGTTCCTATATATGAAATGCTTTAAAATCCATAGTTGACGTATTGTTTGCTGCAAATTTTGAAAAGAAAACAATGTTATTTAAAAATAAACTAAACACACACCATGTTAATCAATTCAAGTTATCAACATGCTTCCAAGCCTTTTCTTTTTAAGGTTTAAACTATAAATATGTAATTAGTATAAATACATAATTATGTATATTTAAATTACAAATTATAAATTACATATATAAAAGCATTCTTAAATTAGGGTCATATTCTTATTCATTTTTAAAAGAAAACATGTGATAAAAGTAGTAATTTTATTTTTGACATAATTATTATACATAAAAACGTGAATAAAGTTGTGGTTCTTTTGTATAAGTTTTTTTTTACAAACATTTCATAGATGATCTAAAAGTTTTCAAGTATAGCTTAGTGTCACCCTTAAATTACATATTTACGACAACCCCTTAATTAAGTTACATAGCTTCAATTTGTAGTCAAAATCCATTTTTTGTAACAAAAATTGCATAGACTAATCTATTTATAAAACAATAAATAATTATTTCTATTAGAAACACATCCCACAATTGTTGATAAATGATATTTGCAAAAAACTAATAAATTGTTTGAAAAAAAAAATACACTGAAAAGAAAGGAAAAACTTGTATCAATGAAAAATGTATTTAGAGGAAAAGTTCTTAAATGAGTCATACCACCATGTGTATACTATACAAACATCAAGTTTAAATTAGGAGTATGACCTTAATTTAATAATGCTTTTAAAAACTAGTTATAAATAGTTAACTTCTATTATCAAATTAAAAGTTATTTTAAAAGATGAAACCATTAAAAAATAAAATCAACAATGGAAAAGGCAAGGCCCCTTAAAGTAAATGGACAAATTCATTTTTGAAAGATTAGCTTGACATCAAATCAAACTTTAATTTCATTTTGACATCAATTGTGTCCTTCCATTAGGGTTTGATAATGAGAAGACTAATGAAAGTACCTGACTGATGTTAGACCAAAATTGACATTTGACATTAAGGTAATCTTTCAGGGGATGAATTTGTCCATTTACTCTTTTTTATTAATAATAATAAAGTGATTGTTTGAATTTACAAACTTTTTAAATATTAATGGCTTGTTTGGTGTACTATATATGGCTTGATAATATAGAATAAGTGATGCAATCAAGTCTTTCATATAATTGGCACATAAACCATACAAAATAACCTAATATGATCTTCCTTTCTTATGCATAAAATATTATATAATGCTACACAATCCTTGAGTGAAAAATAAGACAGGATAAGCAAATTTTATTTAAAAAATAATTTACACCATTGTTGTGGATATTTTTGGACGATGCAAAATGGGCTGATAAAGGCCTAATAGGAGATGAGTCCAACCAGAAGGGGCCCAGATCATCCAAAAATTGAGGTTGCTTGGCAAAGGTACCAGCTTGTCAGTTATGAGCTCAGGAAGCAGAACTAGAACAAGGCAGTAAACCCAGCTCGTTAAGGATAGGTCCTAGCTTGCTAGTCGAAATGTGCCATTCCAACCATCCTTCTAAAGACTCATCTTGGGTGAACCAGGGAATGAGAACAACTCCTAAAATCGGTAGGTTGCCCAACACAAGCCTAGACTACTAACCGAACGACCTGACTGTGAGCCCATAACTCCAAAGTCCAGTTACCAACAGGAGGTAAACATTCCCAACTGACAAGTTAGGCCCCAAAGCCAACATATTAGCCCTCAACAAACTAATAGTGAACTGCCAAGCATTTATTGCCTATAGCGGTGGAAAAGATAGTTTTACAATTTGTCAAGTTACACTTGTAATCCTCACTACTTCTAGAAATAGGAAAAGAAATCATTGTAACAAAAATAATGAAAAATACATGTAAAAACTTTGCCATAATAGTGAAAGAAAACTTGTATTGTTGCTCTGCTAGTCTAAGTAGAGAAATAACTACACAAAAGAAAATATAACCACCATGGATGTAGGGGTCACGCTGACTTTAGCTATACTATGTTAAAAAGTTTCTTGTGTTCATTATTCTTCCTCTTATTCTGTCTCTTCCTTGCCCATATACATACTTATAACTTGCAGTTTGGGGGTACATTGGACTTTACTCATTGACTGATTTTCGCCATCAACAGTTTGGCACTAGAAGGAGGGCCCCAACTATGTTCTTTCTCTCTTTAGTTTACTATTTAGCTGCAATGTCAAGAGGAAAAGACACCAGAAGCACAAATGCAACCACTGGCCAACCTAAAGGTCCCGTTTAGCAACAATAGGACACGTTACTAGTGGAGGCTCAGTTGTCTTTGTGGCAGGCACCCTTATTGCCCCTACAATAGGTGCTACTATTAGCATGGCACCTTTCACTCTTCATTAACCCGTTGCTTTTGGGACTAACAGAGTTTAAACTTGGCACTAGCATTAGGAGGCACTTGAAAACACAATGAGAGAGTTGGTTAACGTGATTAAGCCACTGGCTCAGGCACAAGCCTAGGGTGTGTTGAGACAATTTGAGGTTGTTGCGCTCAGAAGGGGACCCCTATAGCTTGGGGCCTAGTAGGAAAGGCTTGTTAGAAAGGAACACTTACGAGCTAGCTTAATTCATTCATTCAATTCATGATTGAGGTTAAAGGTTCATTGAGCTCGAAAGGACAACAATGGGAACGATCAATGACGTGAGAGCTTATATGGAGAAGAAGACACAAATAAGACCTGTCATAGACATAGGTCAGATTGCTACTCCCTGGGTCATGAGCACAGTAGAAAGCATAAGAGCTTGGTTTGCTATTCCCATGATTAGGGGGTGATAGGAGTCATCGAACCACTAACCATCGGCCTAAGACTCAAGATCCAATGATTGAAGAATTGCTTCAGAGAGTTCAGAGCTAGAGAAACAACCTATAGCTTAGAGTATTCAAGATTGCTACAAGGAAAGGATGCCATTCACTAGGGAAATCGAAATAGAACCTCTTCCTCATAGGTTTAAAGTCCCAAACATCCCAGAGTACAACAAGGATAGTGACCTATACAACTACTTGGACGTGTTTAATGTCTAAATAGATCTCCAAACCAGTAATCCATTAGTCAAATGCCACATTTTCCCAACCACCATTGGGGAAATAGCTTAGATGTGGCTTAAGAGTCTCCCTTCTTGTAGCATTCACAGTTGGGAAGAATGCCAAATGAGATTCCTTAACCAATACAAGGCACTAAAAAGACAGCTCATACCGTCCTATCACATCATGATAATCTTTTAGCAGAAGGACAAATTGTTGAAAAACTACATCATCTTATTTCAATGTGAGGTCAGTAATGTAGAGAATCCTTCAAATGAGAGCATCCTCACAGTGATCTTAGCTGGATTTCGCAAGGATGGGAAGTTTTATAAGGACATATATAAGTCTCTGGTGAAGGACTTGGGCGAGTTCTACGAGCGAGCCCCAAGTAGATTAGGTGGGAAGAAACCTTTAACCCAAAGAAGCCCAATCAAAAGGATAAGGCAAGTGACTCCAAACGGAGCAAAAAGAGAACCAATGGCATAAATAACAAAGAGGGTCAAATGAATGGCACTAGAAACTAAGCCGCGAAAAAGGCCAGGGCCAAGTGACCTCAATGCCAAGGTCACCATAAAAGCTACAGCATCCTATTAGACACTTAAGATAGGATATTTGCAATGGAAAAGGATAAGGAGGACATTGGGAAGCCCAATCCCACCAAGGTTCCTAACAAGTTCATAAATAGAAATAAATGTTGTGCATACCACGATAAGTTTGGGCATAATACTTCGGAATGCTAGGTGCTCAAAGATACAATAACAGATATGATCAAGAGAGGCTATTTAAAAGATTACGTGGTGCGACCTACGAAATAGTGACCCTAACAACCCCAGCGGGCTCCCGACCGAGAGCAAGCATCTGAAATAAGAACCATATTTTAATTTTGTAATGTTGTTCACAAGCTAATAATGACACACATATTTTCTCCTCTAAGTTATCACATCAATGTTTATGTCTAAATAAATTTTTAGGAAAGTTTTATATAGATAGTGAGCTATTCTCAACGTTGACAATGTCAGCTCATCCTAGTTGAGCTGCATCTGTGCAACTCATCGAGCATTCGGCTTGACAAATATACATTATCTTGCTTGGTAAATATACATTGTCATGGTTAAGCTGACAAATATACATTGTTGTGCTTGGTAAATATACATTGTCATTGTGTACTAACTAAGGTATAACTCTTATCTGATTAACTTATTATCGACTGGGGCACAACTCATTGAACATTCAGCCTAACAAATATACATTATCTTGCTCAACAATATACATTGTCATGGTTAATCTAACAAATATACATTGTCATACTCAATAAATATATAATGTAATGGCATGCTAGCTAACGCATGGCTCCTATGCAATCAATTTATTACCAGTTGAGGCACAACCCACCAACCATTTGACCTAACAAATATACATTATCATGCTTGGTAAATATATATTGTCACGTCGTGCTAGTAGAGGTGTAGTTTTTATGTGACTTACTAGACAATTTGTTACTAACTGAGGTGTAACCTACCCAATATTCAGCCTGACTAATGATTATGATCCACCAAGCTATTATGTGTTGCATATGAAGCATTCAATTATGAAGACTAAGAGGAAACAAGCAAGAGTATCATAGAAGTGCATTTAATATCCTTTTTAGCAAGGCAAATTTGTATAAAGTCGAAAATTAGATACAAGGTCTAAGAAGGAAATTCAAAATTACAGAGGGCCATGACCTAAGAAGTTGGATCTTTGGGAGTTGGGCCTTCTCAGGGCAAAGGGTTGGTAGGAAGAGCAGCAAGTTCGTCCATCACTTGATCACCAGTGACCTCTGCAACCTACGAGCCACTCTCTCTTTAGGTGGCACCCTCAGTGGGAGAAGCTTCAATTGTGGACTTTGCACCCATTTTGGAAGATCTGGCCTTCACAGTCCTCTTGAAGCATTCAACAGCTTCGAGGGATTCTACATTGAAAAAGGAGAAGTTCATCTCCGGGTAACACTCCCACAGGGTATAAAAGAAGGAGGAGTTGGTTTCAGACTCCACCTTTTCTACTACTTCCATTACCAGCAAGGCAGTCTCTACTTTAACCTTGGTGGTCTTCTCTTTCTCAAGAGCAACTTCTCTTCTAGTTACCGCAAGCTCCTTCTCAATGATTTTAGCTTGCTTCATTACCACCTTGGCCTATTGAACAGCTAAGTCTAGGTCAATTTTTATTTTAGTTAGCTCATTAACTATTCTACCAAGGTTCAATGTGACGGCCTCACAATTTGCCACTTTATGACATAGAGTGACCTCGGCATCTCTAGCTTTCTCCTTCGAGTCCAACACCTTGGTGGTTACAGTAGCCAGGTCCTCCTCAAGTTTTGCCTTCTCCTTCTCCCAATCTCGAAGCATCTTTTTCAACTTCATTGTTATCATTAAGTTTTGAAAAACTAAATGGTCAAGTTAAATAATGAAAAAGGGGGAAAGGAATCGAGATAATAGGACTCTACTTACTAGTAGGTCGTGACCCATTAGTTGAGAAGTCTTCTAATTCTAATGCTGAGGCCTATTATGAAACCCTAGGACCACATCGATATTCTATAGAAGGAAGCAAATGTAGTCCTCTATCTTTGGACCAAGGCTAGAAAATTTCTTCTCGGTCTCAGCCTTAGGCACCATCCACTTTTGGGAGGTGACAAGCTTCTTCCCTTTGCCCCTTTTGTACTTTTTGGCAAGGGGTTTAGAAGGAAATGTGACCTCAACTACAATAGCTATCTCAAAACGTGAAGTGGAAGTCAACTCCTACAAGGGTACAATTGCCAAAGCTGAGGGTTGACTTGCAGTAGCAGGAGTTTCATCAGCATCAGGAGCCAATGAGGCCAATGCAAAAACATCAGGTGGTGGCTTTTAGAGGATGTGCTTCATTGCATCCTCAAAATCTTCAAAGTTCACTAGGCTAATCTCCTTGACTTGATAGGCTTCGATCTTTTTAGTGAGCTCGGTACTTAGAGCCATGGTAAGCTTGTGTGAGCATAGAAAAACCTCGTCAAATTAGAAGTCATTATAAAGGTCATCTGAAGTAACAAATTGATCCAAAATCCTGAGCTCCTCAGCCTCAAGAGTTTGTTTCTTGCTGGCCCCATCTATAACAAATGAAAAAGTGTTAGAACCAGAGAAGCAAGTATAAAAACTCATTAAACTTGCATGTCCACAGTTCGCTCACCAGGAGTAAAAATGAAACCAAAATTGTTAAGGTGCCATAGAGATGGATAGGAGATGTAAAACCAACAGGTTTTGTAATTCCCCATGTTAGATTTACCTTTGGCATCACCCTGTGGCAAAATTTCCCTATGCTTTGTTTGCCAAGCTGAAAGGTAGTAGATCCCCTCCTACAAACCTATGCTCCTAATACTATAAAGATAGCAGAGAACCCTAGCAGATGGTAGGGGAGGTTATTCCTCAGATACACAAGAGCCATGGAAGTGAGTTAGGAATAGAAGTTTAGGGTGAGCTAGAAGGGACAAAGTTTTAGCTTATTCAATAAATCGATAATGTAAGGGTGCACTGGGAACTAAACCTGGCACTAAGATGCTGGGGGCTAATCGTAACAAATCCTCAAGGAAGATAGCCTACATGATCGCTAGGAGAGGGCAACATGACATGACATCCCTTGGGGAGCTGAAATGTTTGAATCATGCCCTAGAGTTCATTGAAGCTTATGGTCGAGATATGGTGGCAGAACACCAAGAGATCCCTCCAGCCTTTAACAAGGTCCAGGCGAGCACTAAACTCCCTAATGACCTTGCCATTCCTTGAGGTCACTTCACCAATAGGTCACATTAGCTCAATGATCTCGACTGGAGAGTTAGGTTCCTTATCACTCCCTATGCGGTGACTTTAATGTTTGTGAGCTACCATTTACACAAAAAAAGGGGTGGTCACGTTGTTAAAAGCAAACCATAGCAAGAAAAACTAAAACTAGCATATTCCCATACAGCAGGCCACATAACCTTTGAGTCACCACATCTAAGGCCCATACTCTAGAAGATAAAGAAAACTCGATTGATTGGGACACCAGAACCCAAAAAATTGACAAAGGACTGGAAATGACAATTGAAAAACCCTAGAGTCCATTAACAAATCAAACAAGAGAACTAAACCAAACAAAAGAAAATGCATAGGTAGATAGTTTCATCCAGCATTCAGATTTTTCAACCACAAGCAAGCAAGTCTCACACAAACTGTGAAACAACAACATCCAGAAACCACAAATTAAAGAAAGAAAACTCACCATTTTAGCCAAAAAAGAAGTTCTGAGATGAACGTAAAGCTAATTTTTAGAGGTTAGAAACCCAAATCGTGAGCTTGGTAAGCCAGGACAACACTAATAGTAGCAAACGACGACAAATGAATGTAGGCTTGATGGAAAGGATGAAGAAAAAGAGTCTGGGAGCTCCAAATTTCAAATGATAAATGAAAGGGGGGAAAAGAATTCTCCTCAAGTTATATTGCACAAAGTCTCACCATTGGATTTGGGAACCTATCAAATACCCATAATCCAATAGTTCACCGAATGCCAGTTATGAGTTATCACCAGCTTGGCAAAGACACTTACCGAGGGAGAAATGATTACATGAGATAGTGGTAGAAACCTTAGAGTTGTAGATAGTGAGTGAAAGTATGTCAAGCGACCTCCATGATTATAGATCGTGGGCAATGGACTATTGCTCCCGAGACTTTGCATATAAGTTGTGCTAATTGAGGCACATCTGTGCAACCTACATGGGCACCAAAATCTTGTGCGAACTAAGGCATATCCATACAACCAACTTAGGCATTCAATGTCGAACTAACTTAGGTGCTCAGGCACTCCAGTGCTCAAATTCATCACTAATAAAAGCACTCTAATGCTTGAGTTCATTATCAACTAAGATAGGCTATTGCAATTGATTGGTCATTCAACATGATGTATATCCTTTTTAAGTCATGATTTAGTGATTGAAGCCCATTTCGTATTAATATAATTTGTACTATCCAAGGTCAATTGACCTATCTGACATTCATTTTATCTAATGTTTACCGAGTTATGGTTTGTAGGAACTCATTTATGTTACCAGTCGCAATACACTAAACCACCAACATGACATGCTAGGAAAAAAGCAAGAATATGGAGTAAAGTTTCATTAAAAACCTCTTTAATGAGGCGAATCTACATAAGAAAATTCAAAGCACAAAACTGGAATAAGCTTACACCTATCATATTCTGAAAGGAAGGCTAGCTCCTAGGAACTAAACTCTAACTAGCTAGAAGGATCAATAAGCATGCTGGCTCCTCAATCTTTTTCTTGTCATCCTCCTCAGATAAAAGCTCCTTCCTAGCTGCCTCACCCTCAGCATGCACTGAGAATCCAAAAGAAACAAAAGAACATGATTGGAAAGGCTAAATTCCATGGCACAACCATGAGAAGGTTATGAAAAACCATGAGGAGATAATCCAAGATCTGCACAAGATTTTCTAGAATCCTTAGAAAAGAATTGTCCATAGAAACTTCCTATACAATAGGCCATACACACCTCACCAAAAGCACAGGCCATAAAAAACATAGGGAGTTTAACTAAGGCATCCATTAGATCATTCTGTGGAGAAGGAAGAAGGATTTCTCACACCTTATATAGATTAATTTGGCTTTATCAAAGAATCCAGAGGATATCTGGCTATTCTTGATTGAACGATCTAGAAGAAAGGAAGGCTGCCACACCAACCGCTATGAAACATGTATAGTAGGAGTTATGGCTTTGTGTAGATGAAGTGAAAGATTGAAGCTTGAAATGGCAACATGACAAACTATAAGCAAAGACTTGACAACATTGTAGACTATAAATGAGGACTTTGCTAGCAAACTACAACTCCCAGTCCATAAAGCAAACTAAGAGTTGGGGGGGCTAATGTTGTGGGTATTTTTGGGCGATGCAAAATAGGCTAGCAAAGGCCTAATAGGAGACTAGTCCAACCAGAAAGGGCCCAGATCATCTAAAAACTGAGGTCGGTCGACAAAGGTACTAGCTCACTGGTTCCAAGCTCAGGATGTAAGACTAGAACAAGGTAGTAAACCTAGCCCATTAAGGATGGGTTTCAGCTCACTAGTCGAAATGTGATAGGTCCTAGCTCACTAGTCAAAATGTGCTATTCCAGCCATCCTCCAAAAGACTCATCTTGGGTGAACCAAGGAATGAGACTAACTCCTATAACTAGTACGTCGCCTAATGCGAGCCCATACCATTAACTGAATGACCCAACCATGGACCCAATTACCAAGCATTTAGGCGGAAAAGATAGTTTTACAATTAGTCAAATTACACTTGTAAACCTCTCTACTTCTATAAATAGGAAGAGAAATTATGGTAATAGAAATATTGAAAAATACATGCAGAAAATATGCTAAAATAATGAAAGAATAATTGTATTATTGCTCTATCTGAGTAGAGAAACAACTACACAAAAGAAAATATAGCCACCGTGGACGTGGGGTTCACACTGAATTTAGCCAAACCACATTAAAAAGCTTCTGGTGTTCATTGTTTTTCCTTTTCTTCAATCTCTTTCTTGCCCATATACATACTTGCAACTTATAGTTTGGAGGTATATTGGACTTTACTTGTTGGTCAATTTTCACCGTCAACAACCATTAACTCCTTCACTACTCATCATCATCCATGACCACCACTAATATTGTGACCAGCCACTACTACTACCACCAATGCAATAGTCATTACTACCTTTTGCCAGCAATGTAGCAACAACCATTACCACTGCAAACTAATATGGTGGCGGCTACCACTGCTATTGCCACCAATGTGGCGACAGTGTTAGTGGCCATTATGGACTCTTGCAATCCTACTATTAGTAATTACTCTCCCACTAACATCACTAGCCATTGTTGCCACCACACCACCACTACTCTCATTCATCAAACATCAACACCACCCCTATAATTTACTACCACCATTTCTCTTCCACTTACTACCACCTTAGCCACCATCACTTCATCTCTATCACTACAACCACCTAGCATTATTATTTGTCATCAACACCTTTTCTTACATCACCATCATTATTATATAAAGATAATTTTATTTAAATCAAATTTCTCAAATCCCACTCCATCAACCACAAGTGGACCCTACTTATAATGAATGGCTATTTTTAACCTTAATCTTTTTTTTCTAAATTAAGCAAATTTGTATTTTAATAACAACAAACAATTTTTGTTGAATTGAATTAGTTTAATTTCAGTGGATCTTTTATGGATGGCCTTGGATTTTAGTTAAAGATATAGATTAGGCCTTGCTTAGAATATTTAGACTTATTAAAGTTAGCTCAAATTTGGAAATTTATTTTTGTAAGGTTTGCCTCTTGTTTTAATCAAAAACAGTTTTTTTAAAAATTGTCCCAAAAAACATTCCAAGATTTTACTGAATAATTCACCATATTTTTCAACTCAAAATTGAGGTTTTAGATCTTTTTTATACAGTATAAATTGGTTTTCAAATGAATTAGTAAATTTTATTTTCATTCCCCAAGCCCACAATTTGGCAAGAGCATTTTGAATTGGTTTTGTGATCATGATTGTGAGAATAGGGCAAGTGCTCTCATCTTGCAATTTGAATAATATTTTACATATTCTTTCGCAATTCTGATCTCAAGCTTATAAGGATTAACTGAATGTTTGCACATTATTGCAATTTGAATCAAAATTTGAACTATTTTCTACAATTCAAATCAATGCTTTAAAACTTTATTTTCATAATTCTAATTGTATGAATTTTTAGACTTACCAAAGGTTTGCACAAGTGCTTTTATTTGGTATTTCTTATGTGTAAACATCTTCATTAAACTATCTTAGGTCTGTTTAAATCAAAACCATTCTATAGCTTTCTACAATCAAGAGATTTTTAAAGCAAACACTAAAAATTGTGAAAGATTTCAAGCCATCCAATTCACCCTCACTTGGGTGCGGGTTGCCTTGCCCTACATTTGGTATCAAGGCTATGGCCTCTGCTTTTAAGGACTTAACCATCTTAAGAGGATTCATGGCAACCATTGAAGGCATATCTTTGAAAGAAAGTTTGGATATTTCAAAATATCTAATGTTTAAATATGTTGATATTTTTAAACCTCCTTTCTTTGATGGTTCTTATTTAAAGGTTTGAAAAGGAAAAATGATAACCATTAAAGTAATGAAAATTTTGCATAGTAGTTTGAATGATGATGCTTATGCGAAAGTTTTTAAATACTCTAATGCCAAAGAAATTTGGGACACTCTTAGTGCTTTTATCTTGATAACCTTATTTCTATTGATAAGAGTGCTTTTGTTAAGCATGAAAAAGAAAAGGAAATAGAGGAAGTATTTGTCAAGGAAATTCTTCAAGAGGATTTACAAGAATGTGAAGTGTGTTCCATGCCTCCTAATGAAGAATTCCAAGAGAAAGAAAAGGATGGTTCCAAAGAAGAGCAAATTAAGCTTCAAATGGAAGAATCAACCTCTATGACTCAAAACAACTTAGAGGTACACGATTTTAATCCCAATACTAGTCCTTATTATGATAACTTAAATAGTTTCAAAGGATTACATAATTGTCAGGTCCTTTTAACAGTGGTTAAAAAATTAAAATGTGGAAGTTAAATTGGATCCTGTCCTTTTCCCGTTGGGGAATTTACATACACCTTTTAAAAACTTAATTGAAATGATTTAACCAAAATCTTTTAGAGCAAGTAGATTT
>JANHAO010005877.1:0-22055 GCA_026873985.1 Saraca asoca | reverse complement strand
TTAATATTTAATATAATATTATTAACATATTAAAATAAATTAATTTTATATTAATATTTAATTTTTTAAAGGTAATTTAATCTTTCTATTTATACTATCTTTCCATTCTTTTAATTATTTTCAAAACATACCAAATCAAGTAATAAACTTCCATTCTCATTTCTTTCCTCTTTTCATTTCCACTAATATTCATTCCACCTAATCAAACACCACCTAACTCTTTTTTACTCCTTTTATTCTTTTCCTCTTTAGTACAAGACAATTTAATCCAACAATTTCGTTCAATATCAGATATTTAATTTGTTTTAAAGCAATTCTAAATTTAACAAATAACCTAAATTTCTCAATTATTAAAAAAATTGTAAAATTTATTGATTAAAAATTTATAAATATAATAGTAAATATAAATTTTATAAATCAATTAATTTCACAAATATTATATCTATTCTCTTGTCTTAATCAAGGCCAGGTCAGAATTTATCCCCTTCCTAACAGATAATATCCTTTCCGAACAACTCGCAATGACCTATATACCCTCTCTCATTAGAAGATTTCACGCTCGAAAGAATATTCGAACACATAGACGGACCAGGGTCCTCGTCGCAATTTCGAGCGAGAATCCCACTCCTCACTGAACTTTGTTTTCAATTTCCAACGCATATGCCCCAACAGATCACATTTTTCGTTTTGTTTTCCGGCGAACCCACCAATCTCCGTCGCGGGTTTCTCACCGCCGCCAGTGCACGGTAATTTCTAGGGCTCCAGGGGAACCCTTTTATCAGTCTCCATTGTTTCTTTTCTGTTGGGCTTTCCAGCATTATTCGAGCAAAATAGGTTTGAAATGTTCACGCCACAGAAGAAGGCCTGGTCCACGGCTTCTTTCACGCCGCAGCGAGGCGGTGCAGGAACGATATCGAATCTCGGGAAGGGGAAGGCTGTTGCGTTTGCTGATGACCCACCACCGCCATTGGGTTCTCTGACCGATAGTCGGGAAATTACACTGGTGGGGTATGATACGGGTAATATTGAGGATTGGAAGAAGTTTAAGGAGGTGGGGCTGTTGGATGAGGCGGCCATGAAGAAGAAGGATAATGAAGCGCTATTTGAGAAGACTTCGAGGCTTGAAAAAGAGGTGAGTGTAAAGGTTTTTATTTCAGTTGGTATTGGTTTCATTCTGGATGACCGAGACTTGGTCATATTTCAAGAACCTGTGCAGCTTGCGCTAATTGTATTTTTGTTTCTGCATGTAAAAATATGTTATTTCTCCTTAATTTTTTTAGTTTGTACTAATTAAATTGTAGTTGCTTTTGTTTCATTTGATGTATGGACTATGGAGAAATTAGAGTTAACTCAATGTGATTCTAAATTTGTTGCGTCCTTTCATGTGGTAGTTTAAGGTTGAGAAACATCTAAATTCTGCAATAAGAATAAGATGCCTGGTTATTGTTGTCTCAGAAGTTTATGTTTGTTAGGTTTATGATGGCTCTCTGTAAACTTGGCCATTTAAACTCATTGTAAGCAAATGGAAATTTGTAATAAAAGCTAAACTTTAATAATACTGTAAAGTAAATGTAAAATTTTAAAATAAAAATATGTGTTGGACTCGTCAGAGTGAAGTCTTGAAGCAATATCTTTGGTTGCGTCTGCTGGTTTCAGGTTTTTCTTAATTTTCATGACTGTTAAATTAATAGCAAATTTTTTTATGTGTGTAATGATTGGGCATTCATGAACTCTTTCGTTCCTTTCATGTCCTTTTGGTAGCTTTTTGACTACCAGTACAATATGGGCCTCCTGTTGATTGAAAAGAAAGAGTGGAGTTCAAAGTTTGATGAGCTGAGGCAAGAACTGGTTGAAACTCAGGAGATTCTTAAACGGGAACAGTCAGCTCACTTAATTGCATTATCTGAAGTTGAGAAGCGAGAAGATAATTTGAGGAAAGCGTTGATCACAGAAAGGCACTGTGTGGCTGATGTATGCAACTTATTTTTATTTTCAATTATATGTCACTGCATTAAAATTTTTGTACTTACTTCCATTACTCTTTCATTTGTCCTCTGTGATCTCCTCTTTTGAACTTTGGTTAGTTATAGAATGTGTAGTTTGTTTTCTTCTCATGGAAGATATAAAATCTGCCAGCACTTTACCAAATATTTTGGCTAAAATTTATTAACTGATTACATCCTCTATGGAACTCTGATTATTGTTAATGCAAAGTATTTGTGTCACAAGGCCAGCAAATGATGTTACACTCAATACTCTGGATGTTGACATGATTATGTACAAACTTGATGCTGCTTTATTGCCATCCATATTATGTACTCTTTTTCCTTATGCTTAATATATAGTCAATGGTGACATGTTCTGGCTGTGTATGAACTAAATCTCATGTTTAATGCTTTGTACCGTCTCCTTACAGTTCTGTAGAGCCTGTTTTTCAGTTAATGTTACATTTACTGCTTCAAATGTTTAGAAAATTCTTCCTAATGTGGAAGTATATAATCAGTATATTAGTATCTATAGTCCTGACAATATTTGAGGTAAAATTTTGTATGTCGTGTCAAATACAGAAATTCTTCCTAAGATTCTATTCATTACAACTAGACATCCCAGTCTCATTGCTATGTGAGCCAAAAAAAATTTTAATACTGGAATTTAGTTTTATGATTTTCCGTCTACTTGTAGGGCTGTTTCCAGAAATTTGACATTCTAAAGAACTTAATGGTTACATTTTTCTGGACAATTGATTATCGTTCGATTGGCAGAAATTTGAAAGCTATATACTGCGGAATAACCAATTGAATTTTAGATTTAGGGCCTTTTGTTATTGCGCTCTCTTTATAAGTTGAGAGTCTACCTTACTGTGTTATTTGTCTGAGAATATAATCAAATGACATCATTGTATTCAATGGTATTGGTTCTTGTCGATTTGGTGACTGTATCTTCTTTTTTATTACAATGTGAGATCTTATCTCTATATAAGCATTTATTTAGTTTTAAGAAGTTATTAACTCAAATGATTTAAAAGTTGGTAATATACTTGATTTTGAGGATGAGTTTTTCAAATTGTCTTCCTGTTTCTTACCAGAGTCTGACTCTTTTTTTTTTTTTTTAATTTTTCTTTATCTGTTTATCCTAATTCTTATACTTTACAAATCCCTTGCTGTGCTTTATCAACTTCACGATAGAGTTATGGAATTGCTATGCCCCTGTTCTTGCACTTTGCTGTTCAAGTTTACAATATAGTTATCTATTTTGCTGAAAATCTGAATAATCATAATGTATAAACCTAGCTTCAAAAGGTGCAAACAGCGCCTGCCCTGAAAATTCTTAACTTCTAAGTTCTAACTTATTGTTTTATACTTTCAAACATAAACTGTCCTACTCCTTTCTCATATTTTCATATGTAACCCAATTCTTTTGTAGCCAAACTGTGATCCCTAATTAACAGGCCATCACACTAGTATCTTAATCTTTCGGGATTCTGCAGGGTGTTTAGCTTTGATTTTAGGTGCCTTTACTGTCCTCGTTATTGTGAGCATTTATTTGTTTTTTGGATTTTCTCCACAGAGTTTATCTATTGTAAAGATTGTTTCTCTCTATGCTTCTCTTCCATGATCTTGTAGCCAGTAGAATGGGGCAATGTAAGTATGAACATGTGAATTAATGATATTTGAAGAGCTAGAATCGCGATAACTGGGTTCTTGTACTGCTTTAAAGAAATCATCGATTATGGTTGAGTAGCATGAGACTTGAGTCCCACTTCCCCTTCAAGACGCATGTTCCATTTAGCATTACCTATGCCTTTGCTGCCTTAAAAGTTAAATAAGAATTTGGTGTCTGTCAACTTGGGACTTATTCTTTTCTTTTTTAACTCTCTATCTTGTTTTGTACTCTACTAATTGATTCTCATTCCAATTTTATCACATGATTCATAGGATGTTTATGTGCTGCTCCTAATAGTTGCTAAGGTTGTTTTCCTTTGAGATGACTATCTAGATGATCTTGCATTTTATGGTGATATGGTTGCATTGGTTTTGATTCAGCTTGAAAGAGCTTTGCGGGCAATGCAAGAGGAGCATGATCAAGTCCACAATTCTTCCGATGCAAAGTTAGCTGAAGCAAATGCATTGGTTGATGGAATTGAAGTGAAGTCTTCAGTGGTTAACAAAAAGTTGCATGAGGCTGAAGCCAAGCTTGCGGAGGTAAACAGAAAAAATGCAGATCTAGACATGAAACTGCGAGAGCTGGAGGCCTGTGAAAGTGTAATGCAGAAGGAACGTTTGTCTGTAGCTACTGAGTATGCACTATGGCAACAATTACCAATGTTTCTTAGTTTTAATATTATGGTCATTCTTTATAGCATGTGATGTATCTAATTAATCTGAATCTACCATTTGTTATAGGCGAGAAGCTTTTAAGGAAACTTTCTACAAACAAAGAGAAGATTTGAAAGATTGGGAGAGGAAGCTACGGCAAAGGGAAGGGGTGCTATCTGAGGGTAGGCAAAATCTTGCTGAGAGAGAGGAGAAGGCAAATATAACTGAAAAGAGTTTAAAGCTGAGAGAGAGGGATCTAAAAGTTCTGGAAAAGAGTATTCATTCATCTGAATCATCATTAAAAGAGAAGGAAGCTGAGATCAGTGAAAGACTAGCAGAGTTAGATGTGAAAGAGAAAGTATGCTCTCTGTCTCTTTTTGTGTGTGTGTGTATGTGTGTGTCTGTTTGTGTGTGCATGCGTGCACCTACAATCACACATTTATACTTGATATTTATTCAATTCTTTTTTTACATCTAAAAATCACTTGTCTGTCTTGTGGTCCTTTTAATTATTTCCTTTCTGTGTAATATGGTTGTAGATGGCTGACTCTTCAAAAAACGTGCTGGAGATGAAAGAGAAGGAACTACTTGCCTTGGAACAAAAGCTTAATGCTAGAGAAAGTGTGAGTCTGAGTACCTTGCCCCTGCACAGTTCATTGCCATACAATGGCATGCAATCATTTGTGTATGGAGATACTGTATGACCTATAAATTTGTATGTACTTAGGCATTTTGAATGGAGTTTAAGTCTAAACAGACACGGATACTTGGGAAGATACTCACACACACACACAAGGGTTTTGGATGTGTTTTTGGGTCAAAGATGATAAACATGATACATCTGCTTTTGGCCTTCCTGAGATTTATGAGTGGTGTTGTGATAGTACATTGGGTGTTATGGAGAGCTCCTGCTCTCCTGAAGTGGACATTTGACGTGTGTATTTGTTTAAAGCACTGGATAGGCTCTGTTTTAAAAGACTAAAGGCTTGTAACAGTTCATGTTTGCATCACGTTATTTTATTCCAAATGACACTCTAGATCACAATAAAAATTCAGGTCATAGTCTCTATGCTATCAGTGTTTCTGAGTTGTTTAGTCTTTTGATAGCTTAATTCACATATTCATATTTATGGTATTGCTTAGCTGAGGATTGCTGTGGTCAAGATAATCACCTCTTTTGCCCCTAGACTTCCACTCCCTTAGCCAAGTGGAAGTCTAGGTATAACACTAAAAAATAGAGGATTAATTTATAAATCAGTGTTGATTTATTTGGCGTATAGTGTGTTCTACTAGTAGACAGGGCTTGTAATTTAAATGACCTGAGTACATTGTGTCAATATGTTGCATTCTGACTCACCTGTGGTTCTTACAGGAGGGAATCCAAAAGCTTCTTGGTAAGCAGAAGGATATTCTGGATATGAAATTGCATGAGTTTGAGCTGGAAATGGAACAAAAGCGAAAATCCTTTAATGAGGAGTTTAGCATCAAGCTAGAATCCCTGGAGCAGAGAGAACTTGAAGTCAATCACAGGGAAAAGAAGTTGGGAAAACAAGAGCAATCTTTGGGTATGAAGGCTGACCGGATAAAGGAACAAACCAAGGAATTTGAAGCAAAAATGAAGACTTTAAAAGAGCAAGAAAAGACTATGAAAAGCAAAGAGAAAGAGATGAACAAGGAAAAGCAACAATTGCTCACTGATATGAATCATCTGGACGATCTTAAAGCTGAGGTTGGGAAGATCGAAGCTGACATTTCGCAGCAGAGGCTGCAAATGTGCAAAGACAGTGAGGAACTAAAAATTACTCAAGAGGAGAGGTCAAAGCATTCAATTTTGCAGTTGGAACTGCAGCAGGAGATAGAGAATACTAGATTGCAGAGAAAAATTGTTATGGAGGAAGCTGAAAATTTAAAGCAGGAGAGAGAGAGATTTGAGAAAGAGTGGGAGGCATTGGATGGGAGAAAGGCCGAAATTGCCAGAGAGCTGAATGAAATTGATGTAGAGAAAGAGAAATTGAGAAAGTTTAGACATACTGAAGAAGAAAGGTTGAAAAGAGAGAAACAAGCATTGCAAGATCGTATAACGTCAGAGCTTGAAAATCTTGAACTGGAGAAGGAATCATTTAAAGAGTTAAGGGAGCATGAGCAACTATCTTTATCTGAAAAGGCTAAAACTGAGCGATCAGAAATGCTTCAACATTTTGAACAGCAGAGACGGAATCTTGAGATTGAATTCCAGAGAAGGCAGGAGGAAATGGATACAGACCTGGAGGAAAGAGAAAGAGCATTTCAAGAGGAGAGGGCAAAAGAACTCAATGATATTAATGTCTTGAAGAATATTACTAAGAAGGAACAGGAAGAAGTTCGATCTGAAAGACGTAGGTTAGAGAATGAAAGAAAGGAACTGGAGTCAAGCAAGCAGTGGCTGATGCAAAACCAACTTGAAATAAATAGAGATTCTGAGCTACTTATGAATCTCAGCAGCAAGGTTAAGAAGGGACGTGAAGCCCTTGTGGCTGAGAGAAATAACTTTCTTGGAGTAGTTGAGAAGCTAAGGGGTTGCAAGGACTGTGGAGAAGTTATTAGAGATTTTGTTTTATCTGATCTTCAACTGCCTGAGTGGAAAGATAAGGAGGTTGCCCTCTCCCCTGTCATAGATGACAGACATTTGGAGAATTCCCAGGATCACTTAGTAGCTTCTGACTTGAACAATTCGGGATCTACAAAGCCTGGGTCTTGGCTCCTTAAGTGCACATCAAAGATTTTCAATTTGTCTCCCCGTAAAAAAGTGGATGCTGTTAACACTTCAGTCATGGCTGGGCCATCAACATGGTCAGATGTGAAGGTTAATGCAGAAAAAGCAGAGGGACCTGCATCTCTTACCAATGTAGAAGGAGCTAGACGAATCCTTGAAGAAACTCAACCATCAGGTGGAATTGCTCATCACTCTGGAGATATCCAACATCACCAATCTGATAACATTATTAGAGAGGTGGATGGTGGATATGCTCCATCCATAGATGATCAAAGCTACATGGACAGTTTGGCAGACGGTGGTCCAGAGGATTCTCAGCAGTCAGTTTCAAAAAGTACTCGGCGCAGACCTGGGAGGAAACAAAAATCTGGAATCAGTAGAACACGCTCTGTGAAGGCAGTGGCTGAAGATGCCAAGGAGTTCCTTGGAAAAGACCTAGAAGAACTGGAAAATGAAGACAGTCATGAAAACTCCAGTCGTATTGAGAAAGCTGTCGATAACACTGGAAGGAAGCGGCAGCTTGCTCAAACTTCTAGAGTTACAGAAAGTGAGCAAGATGCTGCTGATAGTGAAGGACGCTCTGATAGTGTTACAACTGTTGGGCGCAGGAAGAAGAGGCATATGGTTGCTCCCCCTGTGCAAGTTACAGGAGAAAAGCGATACAATCTCAGGCGCCATAAGACGTAAGTTAATTTTTAGTTTCAGTGGTTCTGTAATTTTTATGAGATTTTACCTTGGTGGTATCCATCTGTCGGGGAGTAGTCTTTTAGGTGTGAAGTAGAAGAGGAAGATTGAGTTTAATGCGTTAGATCTGTATTAGTTCTAGAGGGATGATATTGGCTTAAGGTCATGGTGTTTTCGAGAGATTAGTTTGATTGATTTGCAAAGGGATTGGGAATCTGTTTTAGAACTTTGATTGATTGTTATATATTTAACTTAAAATCGTAAAGTTTTTCTGTCTTTTGAGGATGGCTCATCCTCTTTATTTGTAATCTTTTCTTTCTCCTAATAATATTTTCTTTTTCTATCAAAAGAAAAAAAAAATTAGAGGGATGATGCATTGAAATTAATTGTTCCATAACTTGTATAAGGTTTTAAATTAGTTGCGAATGCTTTTTGATTCACACACTGAAGGGCTTATCTTTGGCGAGGCAACTTGTTGCATTGGCTGGCTTGATTTTGTCATTGCGGGTTGTAATTATACTTCATCTGGTAGTAATAGATCACAACTAGTGCTATATTAGTTGACCTTTATGATTGTTCAGTAACAGTTAGTTAATGTGATTTGAGCATATCATGGGGGCAAGAAAGATATCAGCTTTTAGTATTCTTTGGCTTCTTTCATCTGATGAAGGGATAGCATGGCAATCTTGTGAGTTATCATTCTGGTGGATATATTCCCTTTAATAGATGTTGAGATAGTATATTATGTGAACATTATTCTATGGATTGCTAAATTGATTACCTTCTTAATTCTCTTTAATTGATGCGGGATGACATTAACGGGTTATTGTAAGTATGTTGCTTGTGAATGTAAATGACTGGTAATCAATATACTTAATGCCTAGTACGGTATGTATAATACATGTCGATTGTGGTGGAGCTCAGAAATTTTTTTGATTGTTATGATAAAATATCATTTCTTGAGCAGTGGAGGCAAGGTCCCGTCATCTGCACAGGCCAAGACCAATGGAACAAAGATTATGGAGAAAGAAGTTACTGTAGGTAAAGTGGATGAGAGACGAAACCTAGAAGCTGTTTCTGGTCCTTCGTCAATAGTAGCTGATGACAATGTCCAAGCCACCTGTTTGGCACAGGGTTCAACGGCAAAAAATTTGATCTCAGATGATAGAGTTGTTAGGGTAACACATACCTTCCTAATTTGATGATTGATTTTTTAAATTTTTCATGAGTTGGTTGATCTATATATTATTCTCCTTGTATTTTTTTCAGTTCAAAATACCAAGAGACACAGTTGATGAAAATAGTGAGGATGCAACCAAACCCGTTGAGCACGTGGAGTTGAGTGAGGAAGTAAATGGTACATCAGAATACAAGGAAGTAAATGGTATGCCGGAATTCAAAGACAAGGGCAGAAGCACAATCCATGAGATAAAAAATGAATACGAGGAGGAGGAATACGAGGAGGAGGAGGAATATGAAGAGGAGGAGGATGATGAACATCCTGGTGAGATGTCAATTGGAAAGAAGATCTTCAAATTTTTTACATCATGATGGAAGTAGTTTTTTGGCCCCTTCCTATCTGAATAGATATACTTTGTCTTCATTCTGAAATAGCAGTTTAGGCATGTAATTTTCTAGCTTGACATTTATTGCATTCAGACAAGAAGATATCAAATCTGGGTCTTTCCCTTTCCCAGTTAGGACTGGGTGCTTAATTGTATCATTTTCTAGGGTGCTTTTTCTGAGTTCTCAGTGGTTATTCTACAGCATATTGTATTGTATCAGTATTTAGGTTTTCCTTGTGCACAAGAATGAATAAATTTTGATTAGTTTTTCCTCAGCTGTGCTTCTTTCCATGTTACATGTTAAAAGAACTGCTGTCATACTATATTTGTGTTGTTAATCACATTGCCACTTTGTGCTTATATGTAACAGGCATATTTCTTTTGGTTATCTTACGTAGACAATTCATTTGATGATTTTCTAATTTATCTGTAACATTTACTACTCTTTTGATGATTTCTAAATGTAGAAAATTCGTCTTCTTATATCCAGAAACTAGTTTGATCATTTTATTATTTATTTATAACATTTACTACTATTGTCTTATTTGAATTCAGTAATTATTATTTACTTAATTGTATATTAAACCTGGATTAAATGGCTGAGAAATAAAATAGAATACTTTCTTAAGAAGAAATTTATTATTTTTATTATTGGGAAACAGAAAAGGCGGAGAGCAAATGAATTAGGGCCTAAGGCTTCTCTTGACTCTTGTGAGATGCAGAGAGGGTAGACCGGAACTGGAAATCCTACGCGTAAGAACGATAGCTGTAGCATTTCTCCTTTTTTTTTTTTTTTTTTTTGAAATTTGTTTCCATGTACGGAAGCGCAAGCAGAAATTTACACTAGGGGCCATATAAATTAAACCGTTTGTTACGATAACTTGAAACTGTAGTTATAATTTTAATCTCTTTTAATATACAAATTAATAACATTTAATCTATGATAAATATAATATTTAATTTTAATCTGTTTAATATATAAATTGGATTCACATAAATAATTATAATTAAAGATTAAAAACCTCAATTTATATTAGGAGCTCTAGCATGGTCTTAAGTTTGTAGTTTGAGAGAAATTAGTGGTTCACGTTATGTTAGGCACCAAAGTGAGGATGTTTTTGCATTTAGGTATGTTACGAAATTCACACATCTTTTTATGTGATAAGATGAATTTCACCGATTTCCTTCCAAATGATTGTCAGGTTGGATTCTCATTAGATATAAGTATTTGGGGAATGTGAACAAGCTTAAGTTATTTGTAAATTATTTAAGTTCAACTCACATAAACATTTGGTTCAATTTGATTCATTTAAGTTTGAACATAAAATTAAATTCAATTAATAATCTGAGTTAAATTTAAGAATTTTAAAACTTAACTTATTTAATTTAAGAACAACTTGTTTAAAAAATAATAATTAAAAATATAATTTTATATATAATATTATATAATTATTTTTAAAATTATACTATAATTATAATCATTGTCTATATTTTTTGTTCAGTGATTTCTCTTAAATATCTAGTGTCTAATCTTTTTTATGAATAAATAACTTATTAAATAATTTCACAATTTACCCAAATTTAATAGTGTAGAGATTAAAGATAAAAAAATAATTTATTTTTGAATAGAATTTTTTAATGTGAAAAATTGAAAATATATTTTTTCTAATTATAAATAAAGATTATATGCGTTTTTGTTGAATTTTATTCTTTTATAAAAATAAGTTAAACGAATTATATGAATCAAATTCAAATAAGTTGTGCTTGAATTGTACGCTCATTTATTAAATAAACGAGTTTAAAAATATTAAAATTTGACTTGACTTATTTAGATCCATGTATATATTCCATCTAGGATTTTATATTTTTAATTTGACAGAAACTATTAATTTAACTCTAATCTAATCTAATTTATAATTTTATATACAAAGGAATCGAAATAAAAAAAATTACTTATAAGGACAATCAATTTGTGTGTACTACTAGTGTTGTAATCAAACCTATCTGGTATTATAGTAGCTATTCAATCAAATAAAGGCAAGTGGAGAGTTAATGAGTACTTTTTTTCTTGAGAAGACCAAGACCAAGTGAGTCCTAATTGAGTGTGGTGTTACTCACTCACGGAAGCAAAGAGGGGGGCCAATGCAGAACTGAAAATGACGGATGAACCTATATTAGGTCCCCAACGCAAAGCAAGTAGGCCGTTGGCCGTGCTGCTGCCATTTCTTCTCTTCTCAATTTCATCCTCACAGACTGTGGTCCTAACCTAAGCTAAGCTCCCAATTCTCCGTAGTATCTTTTCTTTTTGGCTCTCTATTCTTTCTCCTCAATCAGTGGCACTTTTATTTGGATTGTTGGTCCTTTCTTGTGTCTCATTAAACTTCATTTGCAAAATGGAAAGCATATTTAGGTACTTTTAAGGGTTCAAATGAGCTGGTCTTGCCCTTAAAGCACCCATTCTTGTGGGATTTTACCTTAGTATTTATTTTGATACAGTTTGAGACCAACAGTCAATGGGAGCATATGCTTCAGCTTTAATTTCTTGGCACAACTAAAATCACATAGTAAGTGAAAAAAAGAGAGGATTGTGTGATGATATAAACTTCTGATATCAAATAACATAAGAGAGTAAAATGCAAAACTCATTTATGTGGTATTATTTTCTTTTGAATATTACACAATTTTCTCCTTAGCATATAACTCCTCAACTTATGAATATGTATTAATATTCTCCTTCAATTTTGTAAATTATGCTCCAAATCTCCTTTGTTCTTTTTTTCATAAAATTTGATAAGTTATTTATCTATTATATAACTGATTAATATTACAAAATGCATCTTTGTCCTTAAAATCTATCATTTGTTAATAATGGAGCTCTATTTAATACATTTTCATGACCAAAATTTATCATTTATGGGCATTAGATATTCAACTATAAAAGTTAAAAATATCTAACAATACTAATTTCTGTATAGTAACCAATTTATTGAATGATAAATATTAATTTTTAAACGTTAATTAGTTATATGATAATCATATTGGTTATTTTGTTAAGTTCGATAAATAAAAAGTTAATATTAATAGTTAAATGAACAATTTATAAAGTTGAGGTAGATGGTTTATCCATTTTTATAGTTTAGGAAATTATGCATAAATAAAAAATAGATAATCGGAGTTCCACTTGATTTATGCTTTTCTTTTAGGTTATGTATTTGACATTTTTTAGATTTGCTTAGTAGTTTTTTTGCTCAATATGATGATTCCAAATTCCTTGACACAAATGTCAAGTAGGGTTTCGAGTAACCAATATAATATTACAGCGAAGCCCTGCAGTCAAGCAATATGGTTTACTTAGCTTTTCAAAGCACTGTGCTGTTGTGTCCTTTTTTACTGTATACTCAGAAGGCTGTTAAAGCCCAACAACACCAAACAAGACAACGAGGCAACAACAGATGAAAAAACCTTTTTTTGTCCTGCATGCACTTACATGCACCTCTTATGCATGGACAATGGTCCCCTCACCCTAGTTCATCATCTTCCAACGCTACCAATCCCCCATTTTTAATATAATTCCATCTTGATTAATGCCAATTACATTTAATAACCTAAACATTGTCGGTGAGTGCATATGTAAACTATATTCCTGTTTTAAAAATTGCTAATTACATTTTTTGTCACTCTGTCTGTTTTTGTGATGATATTTGAAATAATTTTCATATCATTTAATATTATACACAGGTTATGGGTTAGTGTATGTATGTCAGAAACTAAACAGATATGAAATCTGTATAAATCTGATCGTAATATATGTGCATGATAATAATAATTTATGAGACAAAATAATAACAGTATGCATTTTATTTCCGCTACTAAAACCCTTTGATACCCCCTTGAATTTGACTAACTCTCGTAGATTCAACTTCAACGTCACCTTTTTCTGTAATATATAGTGAAATAATAACAGAGGATGCGTCCCACTTGCAGCATAAGGAGGCAGAGCTATGTAAAAGGTGAGGCTAGCCTTCACTTTCATTTCATAGGCCTTTCAGTTATTACTGCTCTGATCCATATTAGTGTCATTACTATCGTGACTTTGTGCTTTGAGGACTGTGCTAAGATCTCTTGTGTTGTTTGTTTGTTCTCTGTGTTATATACTTCCTTAGCTTTTCCATAAACACAAGGAAGCAAGAGGTCAGATTCTTCCTCACTGCGCTTGGGTTTCCCTCCTTAATTTCCCTATTTTTGTTATTCAATCTCAGCTCAAATTCTAAATCATTTTCCTTCCTTTCTTGATTCTGGCTATCTGGGTATCTTCTAAAACATCTCTACAAGTAATTTTCTGTAGGAACCCATATTTGTATGTCTTGTTCTTGACACCCACTTCTTTGTTCCTTCTTATTGCTTGTCTTAAAACATTTTAGTCAAAAAATTCACCCCCAAAAAGCAATATATATATATATATATATATATATATATCCAAAAGGACCATTTTACTCTGTTAGTCTTGGTCTAGAAAATGAAATTGCCATGTATCTGTTTCATTCTGATTTCTGGGTTTGTTTTCCCTACTTCATGTAAAAAATATTGACTTTTCTCTTTTTTCTTCAATAGAATAGTTTTAGTTTGACCTTACTAACTCCATCTGGAAGAATATGGAGGTTCCGAGGCTTTGTTTTCCCACTTTTGCTGTATTAATTCTGTGTTTGTGTGGAAGTTGCTTTGGACAAGAAGAGCTTGATTTGGCTCCAATGGAGAAAGGAGAGAAAGAAGCTCTTTACTTCACAATACAAGGCTTTGTTGGTGATTGGTGGAATGGCTCAGATCTTTATCCAGATCCTTGTGGTTGGACTCCTATTCAGGTGATATTTTTTTTCTTTTTAGTGTGATATACTGTGCTATTGATAACCTAAGACAATTCTAAATTTCTCAGGAAAAAAAAAATGTAGGGAAGCTGAAGTTATAATGAACTATCAATCTTATTATTTAGTATATGGTTTGCTGAGAGTTTTCTGTAAAAAGGATAATGTATGAAACGAGAAGAGCACTTTGAAGGCATTTCTTCACAATCACAAGTCAAGCCTTAAAAACTACCTCTTCTTTACAGGTTTGGAATAGTTTTATGTTGAGATTCAGTGTTTTGATTGCTAATTTGTTTGGAAATTTAGATAAAAGAAAAAGAAGCATCAAAATAAAATAAATCGTTCAACTTCATGAGAAACCGAGTTTTCTTCGAAAAATACTCATTTTTTAGGTTCATAAATAGATCTTTTTAAGTTCAATTTGCTGATTACTTTATAACATTTTGCTGCAAGCTAAAGAAAAATGAACGAGTTATCAAAGTTTGAAATTCAATTTTGTTCTTACTGACTTGTCCTGTTTTCCAATTTTACTTTCCTCTGTGGCACTCTATAGAACTATGTTGAAATTCAATAATTCTGAACTATAATTTTTATGCTGAATTTGACTGCAGGGTGTCTCTTGTGATCTCTTTAATGAGATTTGGTATGTCACTGCCTTAAACATTGGTCCTATTCACGACAATTCTCTTAGTTGTGCCCAAAATTTACAATTTAGACCACATTTATTTGAGCTTAAGCACCTAAAATCTCTATCTTTCTTCAATTGCTTTCTTTCACCACACAAACATCCATTCACCATCCCCACTGCAAATTGGGAGAAACTGGTTAGCAGCTTAGAATCCCTAGAATTCCGGTCAAATCCAGGTCTCACCGGAACAATCCCTGCCTCCTTTGGTGTCCTTAAGAACCTCCAATCACTAGTGTTTATAGAAAATGGCTTAATTGGTGAAATTCCACCACATATTGGCAACCTCATCAAGTTGAAGAGGCTTGTTCTCGCTGGAAACTCATTAACCGGCCAGATTCCGGATATTTTTGAAGGCCTAAATGAGTTGCTAATCTTGGATTTAAGTAGAAACTCACTATCTGGGACTTTGCCGCTGACTCTCGGAAGCCTATCTGAATTATTGAAGCTTGATTTAAGCAACAATCAGTTGGAAGGCAAGTTGCTAAGTGAATTTGCTTATCTCAAGAATCTGACCCTTTTGGACCTTAGAAACAACAGATTTTCTGGTGGATTGACTTCTTCTCTTCAAGAAATGAATTCCTTAGAAGAAATGGTTCTGTCCAACAATCCATTAGGTGGCGACATTATGAGCCTAAAGTGGGAAAACCTAAAAAACCTAGTAATTTTGGAACTCTCAAACATGGGATTGATTGGGGAAATTCCTGATTCCATATCAGAATTAAAGAGATTGAGGTTTTTGGGGCTTAGTGACAACCACCTTACAGGCAACATTTCACCAAAGCTAGAAAATCTTCCTTGCCTCAATGCACTTTACCTAAGTGGTAACAATTTGACAGGAATGCTTCAATTTTCTGAACAATTTTATAGGAAAATGGGGAGGCGGTTTGGGTTTTCCAAAAACCCTAACCTTTGCTACCCAACTGGGGTAATGTCAAGAAGCTATTTTCCATATGAAGTAAAACCATGCCAGAAAGGGGTCAAATTGCTTGAAGAGCCTAATACAGAAACTCATGTTGGTTTGGAATTGGACCAGAATTTCTATTTCATGAGCTCTCTGGGATTCTTGACCTCCGAAACTAATGGCATCTGGTGGATTTTAACGGTAGAGTTATTGTTGATGGGTCGGATTCTGAATTCTTGAAGGTAGGGTGCAGCTTGAGCTTTAAGCCTTTGGATGTTAACAGCAACTTGGGGTTTCTTGTATTTTCCTAATTTTCTAATTTGCTCATTAAATGTGTATATTAACTCCTAAAAATCAGTTTTCATTTGGAATAGGCATAGCTGAGGGGAAAGGGTTGCCAATCAATTATCACATTGCTAAATTGTTCGGAATGGAATATTGTGTGCAACAATTTGTGGTAATAATTTTTTTTCGTAATTTTATTCTTTGCAATTATAAATATTGCAACGTAATTGCAATTTAAAATTATAAATAAAGTGCTCCAAAGTTATAAATTGAAAATTACAGGCATGCCCTTCCAAAATAGGATGAAAAGCAGCTATGTAGTTCTTTTCTATACTTAAAACCAAACACGATCAATTCACGTATAGGACCCATTAACTTTCAACTGTTCCTTAAAATAAGGATTAATTTGCCAAAGTTTGCTAGTTTTCCGCTATATCTGTACACTTTGTTTCAATTAATCAACTTTGTGACAAACATAATTATTGAAAAAAATTTATTAATTTTTAAGACATCATTAATTGATTTTTTTAAAAGGACATAGTATAAAGATATATTATAATGCACAAATTTATTATTTTGCCGTCATGTTTCAAATAAGTCATATTCCAAGATTAAAATTGAATTTCAAATTTAGAGATAATGCATAAGAAAATATAAATTAAATATCTTGTAAAATGTCACATTCAATGTTATTTATAAAAGAATATAGAAATAACAATATTCTGTCATTGCAACCCAGAGTATTTATTTATTTGTAATTTGCAAGAATGCTTTGGTAGTTTCCTCATTTTGAATTCCAAGGCAATTAATACATTGAAAATGAGATGTTGAGATTACAAAGAGAGCATCTAGGCATGCTTTGTCCTTTATAATAGTAGCATTATGGGTAGGCTGATGGGTATGGCACACTGATTCCTTGGAGTGGAGGATGCCATTGCTGGGGTTGGCTTCAAAATGATAAATAATCTCTTTGATACACCCTACTTTAAAGCTTTGGTTGGGCTCAACCTGTCTATTAAAAGAAAAATATACATAAAAATTGGTACAAGAAAATATGTTTTAAATTGATTAAGCTTTTCATTTTTAATGTTCTACTTAATTTGTTATTATTTGTATTAACTAATTTGTGATTTCATCCCTAAATTTCTGTTTCCATGTAATCAGTTCTTAAAAGTTTTGAATTCCCAATTTCTTAATCTTTGTTCCTTTCTCCTATAACCTTTCAAAATTCTCTCAAAACATCTCTTATGGTCACTAGATCAAAACTTAGATAGTGAACCCAGTCAAGGTGCACAAAGATTCATTCTTTCCTTCCCATTTTCTCCTTAATTCATTATCATGGATTTCCCTGCTCGAAAGTAAATTTAAGAAATATATAAATACATAATTTTTTTAAAAAAAATATTTTAAACTCCTTTGAATTTTAATAAAATTATGTAAATTCTTATATAATTTCAAAATCTACTTAAACCTCCCTTAAAATATATAAAAATATTATATATTAAATTTAAATTTAATTTTTTTATTAATAGAATAATAAAAAAAATAATTATAAATTTAAATTAAATAATATAAAATATTCTAAATATTTTTTAATCTAAGATATATTTTGATTAATTTCAAACGATAAAAAAAATATTACACTTATGTTAAAATTTAACTTTTTCGCATAAGATATGATCATTGTAGGAATAACTTAATTATAAATAGTTTAAAATTATAGTATTCAATTATAAACAAAAACAATATAAGAATCTAATTATAATATATATAAGATAGGATTAATATTGTATACACACAACGGGACCATCTATGAAAAGTCTTAAGTTAGACTTCCATGACTGATTCCTTGTTAGTAGAATATACTAAATTATCTTAACAACGTGTGTATTGAATGTGCAAAGCAGGTAATTACTCTTCTCCACACATCAAAATTAGGATATGTCTACTTATATATAAAGTAAAGCTAAAATTGGATTTTTTTTTTCTTTTGGCCATATTAGTTGGGAGTCTGAAATCAGCACTCTAGTAAAAAGGTTACAGGAGCAGCTAGAACAGGCCTACATAAATGGGCCTATACATGGGTAGTTGGGCTCGGCCTCTGCAAGCTTCTTGCTTTGAAACCAGAGTCTGATAACCCACACCACTACGCAGATAAGGCCCATTCCCTTTTCCCTAAATTTACATAGATATATGATGTATTTAGTTAAATTTTTGCATAAACTTCCTTTTACTTTATAATTTGAAAGCAAGGCACATAAAAGTAAAAATTATCTCTATAATTTTATCATATCTTAGAATTGATCAATTTAATTTAATCTAAAATCTTTAATATGAGGGAATGATTATTTAAATTTGTTTTCGTTTTACAAATACTTGTTTCTTATTCAACCATATATATATGTTTATTTTCCATTTAATTTTGGGTAAAGTAGCAGGGAAGGACAACTTAAAAAAAATGCTACCAAAACCTAAATGTTGACTTAGTAATTTTATTATTTGATCATATTATATAAGGAGAGAATGTTAATGGAAAAATGATTGGTACACACTCATAGACTTGCGTCACTATATTTCCTTTGTTATAATTTTTCAGCTTTGGATCAGGTTTGGCCCCTTTTCTTTAACAAAAATAAAAAAGGGAATGGCGAATTAATTGTATGTGATTAGGATCAATTATTATTTCTAAGACTAATGATAGTTTTATTTTATCTAAGCTGCGACTCAATTATAAATATTATAACTTGATTTAAATTAATTTTACTATTAAAATAACTTTATGCTTATGTGTCAATATATTCACGTAAAATTTGGATAATACAATTTTTCGAGCCAAATACTTAAAGTTATTATTTAATCCATCAATAATCAAATCACTTAAAATCTATAATTAGTAGTATGAGATACATTTCACACTTTTAATATGCCTTATCATGCATGCGTACTTAGTGCAGGACAATTGTTAGGCCAAATTACATGGCTTAAAATTTTAGGTCAAATTGTTTTAGTAATTAGCTAAGAAGGAGAAGGAAGAAAGTAGTTACCCTAGGAAGTAAGAATAATAGTGAAAATCTTAATTAATTGGGACACAGAGCTCCAAGAGGTCATTAAGTTGCAATCGACTAGCTAGGAGGAAATTTTGTTGATCAAAAGATATTGAAGGTCAATTTAAAAATAAATTAAAGGCTAAAAATTTTAATCAATACATAGAATTCCAATATCTTTAAGTTAATAATTATCATAAGAAAAATTAGTTGATTAAAAGATGTTGACAATCAATTTGACAATATTTTCTCACCTTAAATAAGTGGGTTTGATTTGCATGTTTTTGTAGCAAGGTGAGTCTCATTAATTTTCCTTCTAATTTGAACTCAATTTTTTTATAATTTGTATATTAAAGAAATAAAAATATAATATTTTTTATGAAGAACTAAATGTGATTAATTTTTATATTAGGTCATTAAATTAGTAAGTCTATAATTTGTTTATAGTTAAATTGAATAATTTCTATTCAAAATAGTTTAATTTAAAATTTTGGTTTAAACAAAAATTTAAAGCTAGGAATTATAGAATTTTACTAACTGATAACCAATGAAAATTTTATCTCAATTCCTTTTCATAACTCTTCTTCTCCCTTCTCAAAGAATAGGTTGTAGTAAGATATTTTTCATGACAAAGTAAATAAAGGATTTTTATATTATTTATATATCTCGTGATTAATAAAATAATATATGATATGATAATAAAGAAAATAAATTCCTCTTTAAAATATTATTAGATATTATTTTTGTCACATTTTCTACATATAATATTAAATAAATAGAATATATTTTTATTATTTTAATATTTTATAATTATAAATATAGAAAAATTGAGACTTTTCCTTTGGGGTGAAAACGAATCCAAAATTTGATTCCAAATTCTCTTCTATCATATCCTTTTCACAAGAAGTAGTGGCATCAAAATGAGTTCACATCATCGTTTTAATTGAGATTTTCTTATACAATTGCACACTCCAATTTGCAACTCAGTGCTCACTGGCAACGTGTATCTATATATCTCTTTCCTTTTCATTTTGATATGATGCGACTCAAACGTGAAAGATACAAAGTAGATTGAGCCGAAACCTGACCACGATTGCACCTAAATCCTCAACTACTATTCACCAAGTCACTCTGTAGTGATTGTTGCACGCTATCTTTCACTTTCTTCTCTCCCCATTCCATGCATCTCTTTCTTTTTCCCCTATATATGATGCCACACCAAATGAAGCATCCAACGTTGGTTAAAATCATACGTCAATCTTTATCAAACATCTCTTCCACACAATCATTGTTAGCCGTTTTTAATGTGCTTACAACACTCAAAAAGAAGGTTTTAATGATAGTTGGATATCAGATTTTCCCAATGATTTTATACGATCAAGAAATGAGAATTGTAGGCTTTGAAAAGACTGCATCATAAAAAATTTCTATACGATATTAGATGATTAATCAATTTATTATATATGCATAATAAGTTCATCTAAATAGATCAAGTAGAGAATAATATTGAAATCACACTTTGAATGATAAATTTACTTAAATAAATATCTTCCTCTAATACGTTTTATACAATATACAAATTAAATATCAAAGACATTAAAAATGTGTCATATCATTTAATGATTTTTTTAAAATAAAATAACAATTTAGTTATATTATTTTAACATTATTGATCAAAGTGTCAATAACATATTAGAAATTTCCTTTTTTTAGATCTTTTAAAAATTGTCAAAAAAAAATCAATGCAAGGGATAAACAAAACCTTGTTCATTGCTCAATAAACAAAAACTTATTTATTGCTCAACCTCGAAAATTTTCTTTAAAGAAAGATTACCACCATCATTAGAAGAGATTTGACCCTACAACCATTAGGATTTATAAGATCTCCACTAAATTCTCCTTATCCATTGAACTAATTTACATTTTATGATAACGTGATTAGTTAGTTTTAAGGATAACCTTTACAAGATAAAGTTACAGTGATCATAGTAATACAATCTTGATATAGTTATGGGACAATGTCTAAACACATTTTATTTTGTGTGTTAGGTATAAAATTGAATCATTAGGATTTTGAGATTATGTTAAGTAGATGTTTATTTAGTACTTCTTAATTGTGATACCCTAAAAAGCACTAAGGATAATACAAACCCCTCACAACAAAATCTAACTAAAATTTAAACAATGATTGACATTACTTGAACTATTTTTTCAATAGCCATTCTTGAATTTGTTCAAGTAGCCGCAATCCCAAACAAGTATTGCACATGTTTTCAATTGTTTTGAATATGTCAAATTTAATCCATTGAATATGAAGAAATGAAATATCAACCTTGAAAACTCTTAGCTTGCACGTACTTAACCTAATTTAATGTCACCATAAATATGACCAAATTTTCAACTTTGTGCAAGAAGGAAAGTGCACGGCATTGTCCTTATCATCTAGAATTGAATGCCACGTCACAAATATAAACTTCACGAATAAGATTTATACCACTTTTTTTATAACATCATATCTTTAAAAATTTGGCAAGAAATATTATTATACTTTTGAAATAAGAGATAATATTTATCGTAAATATATAAAAAAATATAAGATAATAAAATTCACCAAAAAAATAGGTTTCTGCATGACTAAGATATATTCACTCTTTCATTTTTTTTTCTCTCTCCTCTAAAGTAAGTCAGTGTCTTATTTTATGAGTATAATAGTATTATTTCTCCCCAAACTCACCGGTTAAAACCTCAAATCAAATTCCCAAGTTGAAGGCCCCTCGTGTCACCCACGTGCTAGCATAGTGATCAGTGAAATGGACAGCCATCTTCCCTGTGTGCCCCACACAAGATTGGCCCTACGGCCCTACGGTTCCTGTGTGCTTCTGAAGGCAGGAGGCCTCCTTTTATAGGAAAAATATTTCACTATTCATTATCACTATTCATTGTCACTGTGCATTTGCTGGC
>JANHAO010005876.1:0-22121 GCA_026873985.1 Saraca asoca | reverse complement strand
ATTTACAAAGAATCACTCTTATACTTCAATAATTTAAGTCTAGGAACATTAAGATAACTCTATTTTCATAGAGTTATCAGCTGCCTTCTTAGAAAAGGAGTTTATCCTTGAAAAGGCTAGTAGGAGTAAAGTAGAACTTGAAAAAGTTCAAGAGCTACAAAATGACATAGATTAGCTTTATCACGTGTCTCAAGCAGTTAAGATAAATAATCAAGTTCAAATTACACTTGTATTTTGAAGATCTAGTAGGGAAATCATGAACCTAAAAGATATAGTTTTCTCCTTACACAATAGAACAACAATGAGCCTACTAGTTACCAAGAAGCAATATCATATATAAATTCCTTGAAATGGTATGAAGCCATGAAATCTTAAATGGATTCAGTGCATGAGAACCAAGTATAGGACTTGTTCCACTGCTCCTAAAGGAATAAAAGCCATCAAGTACAAGTAGGTGTTTAAGAGAAAGACAAATGTAGATGACAAGATACATACCTAAAGGTTAGGTTGGTGGCAAAAGGTTATAGACAAGTTCAAAGAGTTGACTATGAGGAAACCTTTTCACTAGTTGCCATGTTGAAGTCCATTAGGATTTTACTTGCAATAGTCATATACCATGATTATGAGATTTGCCAAATGGATGTCAAAATATTTTTCCTTAATTGAAACCTAAAAGAAGATGTATATATGATACGACTTAAGGGTTTTGTGTCTAAGATTGAACCCCACAAGGTATGCAAACTAAAAAAGCCTATTTATGGATTGAAGTAAGCTTCATAGAGTTTGAACTTCCATTTTGATGAAATAGCGAAATTGTTTGACTTCATCAAGAAATTTGATGAACTATGTGTGTACAAGAAGGTTAGTGGTAGTGCGGTTATGTTCCTATTATTATATGTAGATGGCATACTGCTTATAAGAAATGACATTACCATGTTATAATCTATTCAGTTAAGGTTATCCAAAACATTCACCATGAAGGACTTGGGAGAAGTAGCCTTCATTCTAGGTATGAAGTTCTATAGAGATAGATCTTATAGTTTGCTTGGCCTCTTCCAATCCATGTACATAGAAAAGATGTGCAAGAGGTTTAGCATGATTAGGCCTAAGAAGGGTTCTTACCCATATCTCATGGTATTCACTTATCTAGGAAAGAGTGTCCTATAACAAAAGATTAACAGAAATGCATGAATGAGATCCCCTATCTATCTTCAATAGGATCAATCATATTTGTCATGCTATGTACATGATTAGATGTCTTTGATGCACTAAGTGTGACTTGTAGATATCAAACTAATCCAAGTGAAGGACACAAGAGTGTAGTTAAGACCACCCTTAAGTACTTGAGAAGAACTATGGATGTGTTCTTGGTATATGGAAGAGACCCTGGTTTAAGAATTAGAGGTTTTGACAAATGAAAGCTTTCAGTCAAATTTGGAAGATTATAAATCACAATCAGGATTTATATTCACTCTTAACGGAGGTGCAGTATATTGGAAAAGTTCTAAGCAAGATACCATAGTAGATTTTACAGCTAAAGCTAAGTACATTGTTGCTTCAAAAGTAGCAAAGGAAGCTGTTTGAATAAAATAGTTTTCACCTCACTACAGCACATACCTGCTATAGCGAAGGGTTTTCACCTTGCTACGGCAAATGATTTTCACCTCGCTATAGCACATTTTCGCTACAGCAAATGGTTTTCACCTTGCTATAGCGTAATCTTTACAAACATAATCACTATAGTGGATGGTTTTCACCCCATTGCAGCCTATTTGCCACAGTGAACAGTTTTCACGTCGCTACAGCATCGCTCCACAAACTTATCTCAAGCAAATGACTTTCGTCTAACGAAAACAAAATCGAGGGTAAGACGGCCCTTGAGCCTACCTCGCAATGCCCGAGGGTGAGACGGCCTTTGAGCCTACCTCGAGGCTTCGAAAATGATAACAAACGAAAACAAAATCGAGGGTGAGATGGCCCTTAAGCCTACCTCATGATTATGAAAACTAAAAACACAGCAAACAATTTTCACCTCACTATAGTACACCCTCTACAAACACAATTGTCCCAAGTAGATGATGTTCACCTTACCAAAACTCGAAACTCAGCGAATGGTTTTCACCTCGGCATTATCAAAATGAAATAATCATCACCCACAGCTCTCATGCGGACAAGTCTCTCACAGCTTTCATGCAAATAAATTCATAACAGCTTTCATGTGGAAGTATCTCTCAAATCTCAAACGAGATCTCTCAAGCACAGTTCACTCGTGATCTCTCTCCCATTAAGTCGAGCATTCAGAAAAAATGATGGAAGCATAGCCAATTGGCTGAAAGAAGTTCTCATTAAATTATCATGAATTTACATACAATAATGCATGAAGCATTCATTATAGTTTCCAAAAGGAGACGAACTCATCCTATGTACAGACCTCAACAAGTGAGGTGACGGTACATCAGGGGAAAAAGACTGAAAGCCTATAATTCCTGTAAAAAGTAGCCAAAAAGCTGGCTAGCAATCGTCGGGCTCGTAGAAGAGCAGTAGCCCCAGAGTTCCTCTTGCTTATTCCTTTAGCACATCTTCTTGAGCCAGACCCAGAGCAAATAAAAAAGCCGTAAAAACTGGCTGGCCAGGTAGCAGCACCACAAGCAACGGCCAAATGAGGTGGCTAGAAGACACCGTGAGATGCTTGTAGGAACCCACCAGGTAGATTCTGTGTTGGAGCCACATGCAACGAGCTATCCAAGTCTCCTGCCACCCTACAACAGGCCATCCACGTCTCACCAAGCTTCATCGGAAGCCAAGACACCAAAATAAAGGGGGTTCTTCAGTCTCCTCCATTAAGTTTTTCTAAGCTAAAAGAAAGAACGCCCCAAGTTATAAATAGGCCCGCTTGAGCCCTTTGAAGAATCCAGAGAAAATCTGATCTGATCTTCATCCAACGGTCTGAAATGAGCCACAATGCCACGCCAACGGCCAAAAATGGCAAACAGGGAAAGGTATGGCCTAAAGCAGAACGAAAAGACATTCGATATAACACTTCGATCAAAGAAGGACACTGGCTGGAGATGCAAATCAAGCCTCAGAAATATGCAACTCCCGGTCTGCAAAGCAAACTAAGAGTTGGGGGGCTTATGTTGTATACAAAAATTAAGCCTCGCAAGGACGAGCCCTTGAGTACAACGAAGACCAAGTCTCATGCTCCAGAGAGCGACAACGACAAAGTAATTCCAAACGTCAAGCCCCCGCCTCGCTCGTCGCATTACAATGATGCCACAAGGGGGTCCGGGTATATCCCACAAGATAACCTCCCCCACAAGGGATGAACCAATGAAGAAGTCACAAGACTGAATCTTTGGATAATCGACTACTCCGCTCGAGATCACCTTCTCACTACAATGACACCCAGCTCGTTACAGTAGAGCCCGCAATGTCTCCAAAATCAGAATTTCCCTATCCGGGACACCAAGAAGCAAACACAAGTCCACCGTCAGCCTAGGGGGGACCATTTAGCAACCTACTTTTTGCAAATAGCTAGATTGTAGCCCTCCTTTACTGTCTTTTCTCATTTATTATTTGATGTAACTCAACTGTAGTTAGCAATTAATACATGTAACCTCCTCCTTCCTCTATAAATAGGATGACATTTTTAGGGAAAAGGAAGGGACAATCTTGTAAGCAGAAACTTTGTAAATTACTCTACATTAATAAAACTTCCGCCGTGGACGTAGGGTATGGTACCGCCCGAATTTGGTCTAACCACATTAAACGTGTTGCTCCCCTTCTCTTTCTTCTTCCTCTCAACTCTCTCTCTCTTGCACACTTTAGAGGCAACATCGGATCCCAGAACTCCTCTCCATTGGCAAAAGTTCGAGTCTCCCGTACCAACTGAATTTCACTGTCAACATATTTCATCAAAACAAAGATTTCTCTTTATAAAGTTGTATTTTGCTTTCATGTCATCCTTATTATGAGCTATTGAATTATACTTTTATTATCTTTGTATACATTTTAACTTGATAACTTTACAAACAATGAGAATGTGAATGTTGGGGAGGTTTTTTAGGCATTGTCTGACATACTATATAATATAATATAAGGATCATAGTATTCTATAGGATAAGTATATGTATAGAACAAGTTAGTGTACTATGCTTGTTACTATATATGATAAATATTTGTATAAAATTATTATATCTTTTATTTGTTGTTATGTTGTATAAGAATATATAGGTTTAAGAAATAATTAATTTAACAAAAGTACTCTTAGATACTAAGAGCTATTAAAATTGTCCTAAATAAATTTGAAGCATAATTGCACCAAAATATCCACTAATGATTAATTTTTTTTTTAAAAATATAATAATATAAATTAAAGATTTAAGCTATGAAAATAAAACAATATAACATGTTTCACCAATGTATACACGCACATATGCATGTGTGTGTATCACAATAGTAAAAAATTTATAATAAATTAATTCAAGAATATAAAATTTAACAAATATTATGTATAAAATCTTTAAAAAAATATATAAAATGAGAAAGAGAAAGAGAAAGAGAAAGGGCTTAAAAGAATTCTTTTAATTTTAATAATTTAAAATTTATCTTAACATTATCATATTGATCTTTATCTATAACACTCCCAATAACCTAATTGGATTTGAGCACAGATCTGAAAGGGTGACTAGTTGACCACAGGGCTCAATCTTTGAGGGTGGACTGATCGACCAGGTCTTAAGAGGCAGTTAACCAGTCGGTCTCAAGTTAAACAAAAACTCAATGCACAAAATTTAAGATTTTGGAATCCTAGTACAGTTAGGATGTTGACCAAAGCTGAAATCTTATCGAAGAGAAGTCTCATCCCACTCCTAATCTGAAAATCCAAATCTAAGGTAAAACAGTCAAATCAGATGTGAATTCAATTCTCTTTTGTCTTATCTTTATGTTTGATTAAGATTTAATTGATTGATTCTTTTATGTTGTTATGATTATGATAATAGATCTAGGCCTAAGACCAAAGGCCAAGACCAATACTAGAGATAGACTTATATGTTGTAGGTCTCAAAAATATCTTTCGATTAGGTGAGTGGAAATTGTATCCTCTTACCACCTTTTCATATAAAATTATTTTTGAAATATCTTCAAACAATTTTAATGTGTTGGGTAACAAGGAATTAAGCCAAATAAATAAAGATGAGAATTATGCAACTAATTGATTTTAGAACTATAGTTGTTGGGAATTCATATTAGATGAGAATAGACCCAGAATATGAATGTATATGAATTCAAGTATTTGATCAGATTTACTTGTGGAATGCAGATATATGATATAGAATTAGGAGTTGTTTTCCTACATGATTACATAAATGTTTGATTGAATGTTTGTATGCAGTGGGACAAGAAATGAGAAATTAGTATTGAGTTCAAGTTGTGGATAATCTTAGGGAATTCTAACTTTGCATAAGTATATGAGTATAGAATATTCGTATCCTATGAGTTCCAAGGGTTTTCAATATAAATTAGTTTTATTTTTTCAAGTTTAATTTTTTTTTAAATTATTATTTAAACATTTCACAAGTTTTCGAAAGATATTATTTATAGGAAATATTTATTAAAAATAATTTTACATAAGTTATTTTACATTACAAAGTTTTTCTTAGTTTAGCAAAATTTAATTATTCTATTGAAATTATTTATATAAACTATTATTTTTCCATTAAATTAAATTTTTTTTTATTATAATGAATTTATATTTCATTCATGCTTTAAACATACATTCTGATTTCAAGAGATAAAATTTCTCTTATCAAAAAGATATTTTCACAAATATTCTCATTCCATAAGCATGTGATATGCATTATAAGAGACAAGATAAATTAGAATTGTATGAAGAGTTAGTTGTCTAATAGATAAGGGTAGTGAAGGAATTCAGCAATAATTATGCAAGAAAAGAAAAGCTACAAAGATGTTTATGTTTAAGAACTAGCATGTAAAGTGAGAGCTGGAAAACCTATGTGTACAAGGAAACGTATATTCATGAATTACGTCATACAATATGACAAGAGGCCTGTGATTAGGTGTATAAGGACACAAAAATTATAGTATGGCCTTAAGGGATAAATCAGTTATTAGTTATGAGTTTTTTATTTATAAGTTATTAGCAAATGTTGCTCTTCTAGTAATTACCAATGTCAATATAATTTGTTTGTAGGTCTTATAAGATTAGTAGTATAATAGAATTAGTAGTATAATAGAACCTTTGTAAGACAATTTTATGAATTAGTTTGCAAGTATGACATAATAGCAATATTAGTAAGATTAAGGATATTCACTTCAAGAAATATTAGAGATGATTGAGTTTTCATGAAATATATTCATATTCACATTATATATATGTATATATATGTATATGTATATATATATATATATATTATAAATTATATTTACATGTATGACCCAAAAGGTTTTCAATACAAAGATGGGTTTTATGTATATATATGTATATATGTATATGTATATACATATACATATACATATATACATATATATATTATGAATTATATTTACATGAATGACCCAAAAGGTTTTCAACACAAAGATAGGTTTACTTTTTTTGCTCATTCATTACTTTGGGTGTACTCACTTTGTTCATTAACATTTTTCAGGTTAATGAACCTACATAAGTTATCTCAAATAGGAGATACATATGAGATGTATGTATTTGAAATCAAGTACGTAGTTCCCTTGATATACTTTATTGGTTTGTATCCATCTAGTCAAATAATGAATCCTAGACATTAATTTGATTTTTAGAAAAAGGATTTATTCTTGTTATATGGATTACCCGGAAGAGTGTTATAGATCGGTTAAGGTCTGTTCGAGGGCCTAGTTGGCCTGGTAAAAGCCCAAGCAAGAATCAGATATCATTGAGTGAGAACCAAGGATCATCAACGACAAGCCAGAGACATCTTGCATTCCTTCAAGGGGAAGAATGCATCTTGCTGATGGATCCCCTAACCCCTTAGCGAGAAGCCCGTGGCCCTCAGAAGGAACGATCAGACGCAGGCAACAAGGTCAGTTAGAACTATCATCTCCCTCAGTTCCCAGCTTGTCCACTTACAACAATAACCTGTACAAAGCCTTGTCAGCAACCCGATGCACCCATTCCTTGTTGACAGCTCAGCCTCCAAACTTACACATCAGCCCCCCAGAAATTTGACAATCATTTGCCTAACATTAATTATTCAGCACCAAGCATTAAATGTCTGGAATGACGGAAGTAATCATTTCACAATTTACAAAATTATGCTTGTAACCCTTCTCCCTTCTATAAATAGGAGGAGGAGGCCACCATGTAGAGAATAACAAGAAAATACATGCAGAAACTCTATTAACATAGATAGCGAGCACTGTTCATTGAGAAAAGGCTCCATTGTTGTACACACATTCTATAAAATCAATCTCCTAGAGAGATATAAAATATCAACATGGATGTAGGGGCCAAATTGGCTTTAGTCAAACCATGGTAAACTCCTGGTGTCACTGTTTCTTCCTTTCTCTTGCTATCTTCCTTTTACCTTCTTCTACCGTATCAAGCTTGTGGTCAGGGGTAACACTGGATTCAATTAGTTGACCAGATTTTGGTGTCAACATTTTGGAGCTAGAAGGAGGGGCCCCACTATGTACTCTCTATTTTCACTCTCTGATAAACTGTTTCGAACACAATGGCGAGAGGAAAGGCTACTAGGAGTGTAGGAATCCCAACTGGCCAACCTAAAGGTTAGATGCAACAATGAGATGCAACCATCCCCACGATGGGAGCCAACGCCGGTGTAGCTTCCTTTACTCAACACCAACCCATGACCTATGAGGCTGGCGAGATTCAGGCTTGGCGACAGTGCCAAGAAGTGCTTGATCGGTTCCAAGAAGCATTGGAAAACACGCTGAAGGAACTAGCTGATATGGTCAGAACGTTGGCTTAAACACGTGCCCAAGGCACACGAAGATAGGATGAAGTGATCGTACCTAGGGGCGAATGCCATTATCCAGGACCCCAACATGAAGAACAGGTCAGGATCGAGCACTGTCGAACTGGCTCATTACACTCATCTAACTTGCAACAAAGGTTTGAGAACCATCGAGATCGAAAGGATGAGAAAGACGACTCCCAATGTGTGAGCTTGCATGAAATTGATAGCAAGTAAGAGACCGATCACGACTCATCCAATAATAGGTGCAATAAGAAGCATAAAACTTCAGACTGAGACTCTTGTGGCAAGCAAGGAGAGAGGAGTAAAAAGACCTCCAACCAACGATCCCAATCCCGAGACCTTGTGGTCGAAGAACTGCTCTAGAGGATAGAGCAACAGGAGAAGAATTCTGTATCCTAGGGGATTCGAGAATCACATGAAGAGAGGACTCCACTCTCTTGCTAGATCGAGATGGAGCCACTTCCCCGTAGGTTCAAAATTCTGAGCATTCCCCTCTATAACGAGGATAGCAACCCTTACAGCCACCTAGATGCCTTTAACATCCAGATGGACTTGCAAACATCCAACCCGTTGGTGAAATGTCAAGTCTTTTCAACAACACTCAGAGAGGTACCCAGGCATGGTTTAGAAGCCTCCCAGCCCGTAGTATAAGGAGTTGGGAGGAGTGCCAGAATAGTTTCCTCAATTAGTATGGAGCGCTAAAAAGGCAGCTCGCCCCCTCCAGCCATTTGGCCATGGTCTTTCAACAAAAGGACGAACCTCTGAAGGACTACATCACCAGGTTTCAGTAAGAAGTTAGCAATATTGATAATTCATCTTACGAGAGTATCCTTACAATGATATCAGCTGGACTCCGGAAGGATGGGAAATTATATGAGGACATATACAAGTCCCCTGTCAAAAGCCTCAATGAATTTTATGAGCAAGCCGCCAAGGAGATCTGGTGGGAAGAAAATTTTGGCTTGAAGAAGTTGAATAAGAAAGAGGAGGCGGGCACCTCCAGCCAAGGCAGGAAACGGAACGGAGGCGAGAATAGCAAGGACAATCGGAAGGGGGGGTGCCAGAGACTAAAATGCAAAAAAAGCCCAAGGTGAACAATCTCAGTACCAACGTCGATACGATACTTACACTTTCCTATTGGACACACCAGACAAAATCTATGCAATTGAGAGGGATAATGAAGATTTCGGTAGACCTAGGCCAATGAAGACCCCTATCAAAAAGAGAAACCACAACAAGTTTTATGCCTACCATAGTGAGGTCAGGCACAACACATTAGACTGTTAGGCGTTGAAAGACACCATCGAAGACCTCATTAAAAGGGGCCGCCTGAGAGACTACATGGTGAGATCTCAAGGCCAGCGACCCCCACGTCCTCATCAACCTATGCCGTAGCACCGCCAGACTCCTAAGCATGAGGAAGTGCCATCCATGAGGACCATTTTCACCATACACGGTAGGCCTCATATAGCTGGCACTTCGAACCAATCATGCGATCACTATGTGTGAGCGGCGAATTGTGTCCTTTTGATGAGTCATGTGGAGTATGAGAGACTCACCAAGAAAGCCAGGATATCCCTTGAAAGCATTTCCTTTATGGAAGAGGATACGTAAGGGGTCCATTATCCCCACAACGATGCCATAGTCATCCGGGCAAAAATCGACAATGCCAACGTAAGAAGGATCATGGTGGACATCGAGAGTTCTGTAAATGTGATGTATAAAGGGTGCTTCAATCAGATGGGAGTGAACAAGGATCAGCTACTCCCGGTAGGGCAGATCAAGCTCCCACTTACTCTAGGAGATCATAGCAGACAAGCAATTGTTATAGTAGACTTCCTAGTCATAGACTATCCCTCAGCTTACAATGTGGTGCTGGGATGACCTGCCATGAATGATTTTGACATGATAACATCAACCAAGATGTTAACCGTCAAATTCCCGACCCTGGACAGAATTGGGTGCATACGCAGAGAGCACCAAGTAGCTCGGTGCTGCTATGAAAAGGAGGTCAAACTCGGGGTCCAAGGAAAGAAAGTAAACATTGTGTCCGATGGATAGCCTCGAGCAACGATTGAGAAGGGGGTCAGTGATGACTTAGATCCTCGAGAGGTGGACACTGAGCGATCCACTGGGCCATTCGAATAGCTGGAAGATGTACGGGTTAGCGAGGCAGATGAACATAGATGCCTCAAGTTGGGGAAATTCCTGCCACCTGACATAAAGGTACAACTGATAAGTTTTCTTAGAGCGAATGCTGATGTCTTCGCTTGGAACTACAAATATATGGAAGGGATCGACCCGAACATAATGTTGCACTAATTGAACATTGATCCCTAGGTTAAGCCAATTTGCCAAAAGAGGAGACGGATGACCTCTAAACAATATGAGGCACTTAAAAAGGAGGTGGACAAGCTCCTAGTGACTAATTTCATTCGTGAGGTGCGATACCCCACTTAGGTGGCGAACCCTGTCCTCGTCAAAAAGTAGAATAGGAAGTGGAGAATGTGCATTGATTTCACTAATCTCAACAAGGAGTTCCCTAAGGACAATTTCCCTTTACCAAGGATAGATCAACTCATGGATGCCACGGTCGGACATAAACTACTCAGCTTTATGGATGCCTACTCGGGTATAACCAGATTCCAATTGTCGCAAAAGACGAGGAACATACCTTATTCATCACCGAGCGTGGACTGTATTGTTATAAAGTTATGCCCTTCAGACTCAAGAATACAGGGGCAACCTATCAGTAATTGGTGAACATGATGTTCTGAGAACAAATCAGCAAGACTATGGAGGTATATGTGGACGACATGCTAGTGAAATCTAAACAGCTTGTCGATCATGTCTGTGACCTCGATAATATGTTCCAGACCCTGAGGGGGTACCGGATGAAGCTTAATCCACACAAATGTGCGTTCAGAGTAGCTTCAGGCAAATTCCTTAGTTTTATAGTGAATAATAGAGGGATTGAAGAAAACTCAGAGAAGATCAGGGCACTACTCGATATGCGTTCTCCTATAGGACCAAAAGACGTCCAGAGTCCAAACAACCAGGTCACTGCTCTCAGTAGGTTCATCTCCAAATTGACAGATAAGTGCATCCCCTTCTTTGACATCCTCAAGAGGGCAAGGAAGTTTGAATGGACCCCTGAATGCGAGGTCGCATTCTAAGAGCTCAAGACATATAACAGGCAAGCACTTCTCCTTTCCAAATCAAAGGAGGGTGAAAGACTAACTGCATATTTAGGCATATTTCAACATGCATTGAGCACAGCACTCACACGAGAAGAAGAAGGAATTCAGTTCCCTATCTACTAGTAAGCAAAAGACTTTTGGATGCAGAGACAAGATATTCACCCATGGAAAAGCTCGTCTATTGCTTGGTTACTACCTCAAGGAAGCTACAGCCCTATTTCCAGGCCCACAACATCAGGGTCCTCACACAATTCCCCTTGAGACAAATTCTACAGAAGACGGATGCCTTGGGATGATTGCTTAAATAGGTGATCGAACTCGCGCAGTTTAATATTGAATATAAGCCAAGAACGGCTATCAAGGGTCAAGCACTGACAAATTTCATTGCTGAATTCACTGGTCCCTTGCAAAATGAGGTAGAAGTCCCTGAGGCCCCATTGTGGGAGCTGTTTGTCGACATATCATCTTGCGATTAGAGGGCCGGGGCAAGAATACTTCTTATTAGTCTTGAGGAGCACAAGGTCTTTAGTGCTTTAAGGTTTGATTTTCAAGCTATGAATAATGAAGCTAAATATAAAGCCTTATTGGCGGGCTTACGATTGGCCAAAGGGGTGCATGCCGAGAGAATAAAAATTTATAGTGATTCATAGCTAATTGTTTGTCAAATAAGAAGTGAATACCAAGCATGGGGGGGGAGAGAATGATGAGGTATCTCCAGAAAATCCATGAACTATTAGGTTTTTTTTGATAGTTCAAAGTCACTCAGATCCCGTGAGCCCCAAACAAGCACGCGATTGCCTTGGCTCACTTGTTTGCCACTGATGACCCAGACCTTATTAGGGCATTCTCGGTAGAGCTCCTTCCATCCCCAAGTATCGAACAAGGAGATGTCATCATGTCAATCATCGAAATGCCTAACTCCTAGATGAACCTGATCATAAACTACCTGCAGAAAGAGAAACTACCAGAAGATAGACTCCAAGCGCGATGCTTATGAGCCTGAGCCGCCAGATATTGCATCTACAGTGATGCACTCTATAAGAGGGGGTTCATGACCCCACTCTTAAGATGCATAGATGGTGAAGACTGTAGTACCATCTTGGAAGAGATTCATTCAGGACATTGCAGAAACCATGTTGGGGGGCTCTCCTTGGCACAAAAAGTCCTTCGATAAGGATTCTACTAGCCAATAATGAAGCAGGATGCTATCGACCTCGTCAAAAGGTGTGACAAATGCTAGAGATTCTCAAAAGTGCCATAGACTCCAGCAGCCTATCTGAAGCAAATGATAAGTCCATGGCCATTTGCAATTTGGGGGAGGGATCTGATTGGGTCACTTCCTAAGGCACGCGAAAACTGCAAATATGCGATAATAGCTGTAGACTACTTTACTAAATGGGCAAAGGCAAGAGAACTCACTAAAATCTCATCTGCCAAGATTGAGAAGTTCATATGAAACAACATCATTTACAGGTTTTGAGTCCCTCAGTAGATCGTTACTGATAATGGGACCCAGTTCACCAGCAAGCAGTTTATCAACTTCTGCGAAGACCTCAAGATCATCAAAAGTTTCATGATCATAGACCACCCGCAAGCCAACGGGCAAGTAGAAGCCATTAACAAGATCATCAAAAAGATCTTGAAAACCAAGTTAGAGGCTAGAAAGGGAGCCTGGGTGGATGAATTGCAGTCGGTACTATGGGCCTATAGGACCACGCCTAACAGCTCCACAAGGGAAACCCCTTTTTCTTTAGTATACAGATGTGAGGCAATGATCCCCGCAGAACTTGAGGTCGCTATGTAGAGAAGAGTCACCTTTAATCCAAAAGACAATGACCAATTGCTCGCTACGAACCTAGATTTCCTAGAGGAAGCAAGAGAAAGAGCTAGCCTTAGAGCTACAGTCCATCAGCGATGAGCAGCGAGATATTACAACCATAAAGTGCGAGCTTGAAAGTTCAAACTCGGAGACCTCATTTTATGTCCCATCCACCGAGGAGCCCGCAAACCCAATGAAGGGACCTTAAGACCAAACTGGAAAGGTCCATATGTCATCAAGAGGATCGTAAGCAGTGGAGCCTACCATCTGGCAGACATGAGTGGAGTAGAATTCCCCCACGCCTGGAATGTGGAACACCTCTATTGTTATTACCAATAAGTGCCTTGGTATTTCATAATTTATTCATTATACATATGAATGTAATTCTTTGAGTTTGCCTTTTTGATTAAGATTGAAAATTTTTTTATGACAAGTTACATGTTGAGTGAGGCAACAAAAATGTATATGTTAAACTATCGTTTGAGTGCGGAGAGAGTCGTAGACAATCATGTACCAACATGATAAGGACAGAAAGAGCTCAACTTCTTCATAAAATTGTACAAGTCATTTATAAGGTTCATAACAAAATGCATCAAAAGTCCAATTATATAACCACTGTCCTATGGGGATGGGGGCTCGGGGGCTAGGCCTTTAACGGGTTGTGAACTAGAAGCTGGGGGATCTAAAGCATCAGGCATAGGAGCAGCATCGATGGCTTGGAAATCATCCTCTCCTCGAGATGCAATCTCTATAGATGAGGCATGGGCTTCGAAACTCAGATTCTTCCATGCAACTCGAGCCTTCCAGTGAGTGACCCCCTCAATGGCCTGGGGGCTTACCCCTCAATGGCCTGGGGGCTGAAGAAAGTGTAGTCCAGATTAGGATACTTCTGCTATAAAGGAATGACTCAAGAATAGCCCTCCTTGTCTCTGTAGTTGTCTCTACCATGTGAGAAAGTATCTCAGCCTCAACTTTTGCTACCTTCTCTTTAGCCAGCAACAGCTTTCCTTTCAACATCGTCACCTCCTCAGCAGAAGCTTTAGCCTACTGCTCCATGACTCTCGCTTTCTCTTCAGTAGTGCTCGCTACCCCATTCAAATGTTGCAGTTGCACTTGGGCATCGTAGAGTTCCATCCTTGCCTTGGTGAGGTCATTGGTTGTGAGATCAAAATTTATTTCCATGTCCTCGCGACATTTCATCTCACGAGACAGCACCATCGTCATTTCCCTCACTTTTCCCCCAAGCTCCTGTACCTCAGCTTGATGAGCCTTCATCTCATTCATGAGAGTTGATCTCTCCCTATCCTGGCCCTCGCACTCAAAAGTGATCTTCAATAGCGTCAACACGCTCTGCCAAAATAGACAATAATGTCAGATTCAACAATAAGCCAGATGCTTAAGACAAGTAAGGGCACATACCGTAAGACTCTGTCGGGTAGCAAATCCTGCCATATTTCCAAGAGGGAGGTCTTTGTTCTTAATTGCTGGGACCTTACCACCATTGCCCATGACCACAGAGAAGTTATTGATGAGAGTCTGTGCATGCCTCTCCATCTCAAAACCCGACTCAGCTAGTGGTTTTGTAAAGTCAATTCCCTGATGGACTCGGGAGGGTTCCCCCCTCTTGCTCTTTTTTGGAGAGGGCTGAAAGAGCCAAGAGGACTGGCAGCATCAGGAACTTCTGCCCCTTTAGAGCATGGCGAGGAGGTTAAATCTAGAAACAAAGCTTCAATAGCAGTGACTGGCTGTTCTGCAGTGCACAGGGTTACTTCAACCTTGTAGCAGCTGGAGCCCCGAGAACCGGCCCCGTATCAGGAGTCAGAAGCTGATGTATGGAAATATGGGGCAAAATGACAACGTGGCCCGAAGGAGCATCGCCCTCACTGTCTAGAGAAGGCACTTAGATAATCAAGTCCATAACCTTCTTGTCATCGTCAAAGTTTGCTAGTCAAACTTCCCTCAATTGGCGGATTCCTATTGCGCTTGTCATAACCATATTTACTGGTGGGGCAAGCTTATGGAAGCGAAGAGCATCCTCGCTAAATCTATAATCATTCTGGAGATCTGCCAATGAGGTGAATCGGTCAAGAATGTCTAACTCCTCGGCCCTGAGAGCTGACTGCCTATCAGTACCATCTACAAAATTAAACAAAAGGTTAGAATTTGGAGCAATAGGCCAGATTCCAAAGCAAATACCAGAGAATACATGAATAAGTAAGTTCATTTAGACCTAGCCCACCTACCTGAAACGAGAATGAAGTCAAAATTCTTGAGGTATTTCAGCGAAGGGCACGAAACATAGAACCAACGGGTCTTGTAGTGCCCCGCATTGGATTTTCCCTTCGCACTTCCCTGAGGGAGGATTTCCTTATGAGGTGTCTACCTTCCTGAAAGATAGTAGAGCCCGTCCTCTGAATTCACACACCTAAGGTCATATAGGTAGCAGAGGGTTTCAGGTGTAGAAGGGGGAAGGCCGTTGACCTTATGGATAAGAGTCAATGAAATCAAGGCGATATACGAATTTGGTGTTAATTGAAAAGGGCAAAGATTTACTTTATTCAAAAATTCAATAATAAAAGGCTGAATGGGGAATTTTAGCCCCGCAACGAGATGCGGGATACTGATAGCTGTGAAGCAGCAAGGGGGATGAGCGGCGTGATCATCAGAAGTGGGAACCATGACACTGCATCCCTTGGGAATGCGGTTTGATTTAACGATTGAGGTGACATCCTGAAGTCACACGATTGATTTGTGATGTTTGAACACATAGCGATCGAGGAGCTAGCCCGATGTCGTCCTCTGACCCTCTCTTGAGGGTGGGGTCGGGTTTGAGATGACTTCCCTCCTGCTTGAGGCCGTGACCCCAGCTTGCTAAGAATTTCTCGTGTTTGGGGATGAATTCAGTTCGTCATCCTCACTCCTAATCAGGTGGTGGCAGCGCACATGACCTGCTCCCATCTATAAAGAAAAATGAAAAGGTTGATTAGTTTGTTGAAGGTGAACCATACCAAAACTCTACTACAAACCCCCTACTCCACAAGCCATGCACACCCTATGTCGCCGCACCGATGAATCTAGACTCCGATAAATGGAAAATATGCTCTGAAAGGAGAAATGAAACGACAAGAAACCCAGACATAAATGGGGAGTTCTGGAACCTACCAGTGACACGACTACCCTACTCTAATTTAAGATTAGGCATTCAAACCACTTCTATTCCCCTGCATTACCAATCTCCTAACTAATTAGACAATATAAACCCCTAATCTCCTACAAAGGAAGAACAGTGTGCAAGATGCAGAATTAAGGGGAACATACCGTAATTGCTGGATATAGGAAATTTGAAAGAAACAGGAAACAACTATAGGAACAAGAAGAATGCGGTGAAATCTAGCGACAAAGGGACAACAATGATGACCGGAGAGACAGATGGGGTGAGAATGCCAAAAGACTAAAACTTTTTTCAAATGACTAAGTGAGAGGGAGAAGGAAGACTCTCTTGGATTAAAAGAGGGGACATAACCCTGCCATTAGATTGAGGGATATGACAGTTACCCATGATCCGACAGTCCAGAAGAATTAGCAGCCAATGAAAGATGGTACAATGCATGTGCGCCAAAAGCTGAAAACCATAATTGCCTACCGCTGTTAGGAAACAAAAAGCCACAGGTGCAGGATAAGTAAGAAAATGAAGCAACCCATTGGGATCGCGCATCATGAACATCGGGGCTAAACATACATCTCGCATCTAAGTAATGCACTAAAAAATGTAGAATTCTTACACGAGCCGCATCCAAGTAATGTGCTCGTCCTGTACAAAATTCTTTCATGGAACGACCTAGCGTCCAAGTAATGCATTTTAAGACATAAAATTCTTGAGCAGGCCGGGGGGAGGGATAAACATACATCTCGCATCCAAGTAATGTGTTAAAAAAATGTAGAATTCTTACACGAGCTGCGTCCAAGTAATGTACCCGCCCCATACAAAATTCTTGCATGGAACAACCTTGCATCCAAGTAATGTATTTTAAGATGTAGAATTCTTGCGCAGATCGGGGGGCTAAATGTACATCTCATGTCTAAGTAATGTGTTAAAAAATGTAGAATTCTTGCGCGAGCCACGTCCAAGTAATGTGCTCACCCCACACAAAATTCTTGTATGGAATGACCTTGCATCCAAGTAATATGTTGGGCACACAGAATTCTTGCACAAGTCAAGGGCAAAATGAAGATCTCATGTCCAAGTAATGTGCTAATCATGCATAGAATTCTTCTGTGAGCCACGTCCAAGTAATGTGCTCGCCTTGCATAGAATTCTTGCTTGGACGAGCTCAAGACCTCGCATCCAAGTAATGTGCTAATCATACGTAGAATTCTTGCGCGAGTTGGCATAACTGATTGGCAATGCGGCACACATCCTTTAAATGGAATTTCATTAATTAAAGCCGATTGGCTCGAATTTCTTATGACAAAGACTAATTATCCTGTTATATACTTTACACAACAATTGTTGAATGGTAATTTTGTAGATGTGAATCACATTGCCAACTGCGACTAATTCCAAGATCTGTACAAAGCTTCCTGGAAGCCAGGAAGAGAAGCTATGCAAGGGAGTTATGTACAATGAACTATCCATGTCCCTAAAACCTCTGCAACAAATAGTTCACATCCCAAGAAGACTTCTCCGGAAGACAAACCATCAAGGGAATGAAGTACTTGATCAGGGCACCCATCAACAACCCCACAAGGAAGGTAAACCTCATAAGCCTTTATAAACTCACCCGGGTTCATCAAATGGTCCAAAAGACATTCGACTGCTCCAAATCGAATGGCCCATGAACAATGGAGGCTGCCACGTTGATGGCAGAGATAAATACACAAAAGAAAAGACATGACAAGAAGCATGGGGAATGAAAGTCTGAAAAGATGAAAATGCAATACTCCAGACTAAATCATCCTATAAATGTCAGACAAAGACTTTGACCACTTGTTTGCAACTCCCAGCCTGTAAAACGAGCTGAGAGTTGGGGGGCTTATGTTATGTGGATTACCCAGAAGAGTGTTGTAGATCGGTTAAGGTCCATTTAAGGGCCCAGTTGGCCTGGTAAAAGCCCAAGCAAGAATCAGATATCACTGAGCGAGAACCAAGGATCATCAAGGACGAGCCGGAGACATCTCGCATTCCCTCAAGGGGAAGAATGCATCTCGCTGATGGATCCCCCAATCCCTCAGCGAGAAGCCCATGGCCCTCAGAAGGAACAATCAGACGCAGGCAACAAGGTCAGTCAGAATTATCATCTTGCTCAGTTCTCAGCTCATCCACTTACAACGGTAACCTGTACAAAGCCCTGTTAGCAACCCGATGCACCCATTCCTTGTTGATAGCTCAGCCTCCAAACTTACACATCAGCCCCCCGAAAATTCAACAATGATTTACCCAGCATTAATTATTTGGTGCCAAGCATTAAATGTCTGGAACGGAGGAAGTAATCATTTCACAATTTACAAAATTACAGTTATAACGCTTCTCCCTTCTATAAATAGGAGGAGGAGGCCACCATGTAGAGAACAACAAGAAAATACATACAAAAACTCTGTTAACATAGATAGCGAGCACTGTTCATTAAGAAAAGGCTCCATTATTGTATACACATTCTATAACATTAATCTCCCAGAGAGATATAAAATATCAACGTGGATGTAGGGGCCAAACTGACTTTAGCTGAACCACGGTAAACTCCTAGTGTCGCTATTTCTTCCTTTTCTCGCTGTCTTCCTTTTGCCTTCTACCGTATCAAGCTTGCAGTCAGGGGTAACACTGGATTCAATTAGTTGACCGAATTTTGGTGTCAATAATTCTCTTTAAAGAATAAAAAAATATTCAATTTCTTAATTTTTTTTTAAATCTTGCATATAATGTGTTTTAATTAAAAGGGTCATGATTTCTGTACTATTATCATGTTTTTAAAATTCTGAAAAGATTTTTATAATCAAATGGATCCAAGTATTCATGTTTATGTAACTTTGTGATTTTAGTTTCATTAATATATTCTAAGTCTACAATGTCAAAAATAAGACGGATTTATTATATATTTGGTTTCTTGTTAGTGGTTGTTATTTCGAGATGTGACATTATTCTATCTTTTATGGAGCGGATAATTTTATATGGAATTTGACATATATGAGAATATTTTTAATAAGTCATGCAGCTTGTTTGAAAGTCCTAGATATGATATAAGTCCTGATTGTATAGTTTATCATATACTATTAAAGCTTGTAAGATGTGTCAAATGTGGCCTTAGTACAACATGTTTTCCAAACCAACTTAATAATTTCAAGCTTAAAACTACTTACCTTATTTGATAGATTTTCATGCTTGATTTTATAATTACGTTCAATTATTAAAAATATATGATAATATGATTATAGGACATGAAAGTTTATAAAAAAAATTATTGTATATCACCAGAGTATGTTAAGAATTTAATACATAAAGATATTAATAATGTTTAAGAATTATAATGTTTTCATAATATCTCATAATTAATATAAAAATTTAATCAATATTGAATATGAGGTAATGTATATATATATATATATATATATATATATAACTTTCCTTGCACCGGACGAGTCATGGTACTAGTTAACATGTATTAGGCAGACTAAAATAATTCATATCTATACCTGGGCAGTGTGGGCAAGCGCTTACCATCGTTTTCTTAAATTTTGAACACAAATAATTTTATATTAGACCCTCACTAACTTATTTATAGCAACAAATTATTAAATAACATAATTTGAAATGTGAGAATACTAATAGTTATAAGAATGAAGGATATAAAGTCTCATTATTGGATATGACATTAAAGGTGTCAATATTAACATATCATTTATCATCACATAATAAATTAATATATCACATATGACCTTGTGTTTAAATTTCAATAGTTCATGGAAGATCTAGTAGTTAAAATTTACGTTTCCAACAATAAATCATTGTTTTCCATAAATATGACCCTAGCACTTAAAGTTATTTATATTTAACCTAATAAGATGTCAAAGAAATATAAAAGAAAAATCTACATTTATATATACATATATATACACACTCTATGTGTAAGCTTTAGCTTACTTCTTAATTTATTTTTTGTAGATATTTATTTTGTAACAGAAGATTAGTTAGAATATATTATATTACACAATTAATTTTATATTGGACCCTCGCTAACTTATTTATAGCAATAAATTATTAAATAACATAATTTAAAAAGTGAGAATACTAATAATTATAAGAGTGAAGGATATAAATTCTCATTATTGGATATGACATTAAAAGTGTCAATATTAACATATCATTTATCATCACATAATAAATTAATATATCCCATATGACCTTGTGTTTAAATTTCAATCGCTCATGGAAGATCTAGTAGTCAAAATTTACGTTTCCAACAATAAATCATTGTTTTCCATAAATATGACCCTAGCACTTAAAGTTATTTATATTTAACGTAATAAAATGTCAAAGAAATATAAAAAATCTACATTTATATATAGATATACACACTATGTGTAACCTTTAGCTTACTCTTTAATTTATTTTTTGTAGATATTTATTTTGTAACAGAGGATAAGTTGGAATATATTATATTTATTTGTCGTATTATAATGATTGCATACAAATTTTCTTACATATTTAATGTTTTTTTTTGTTAAAATCTAATGCATGCATGTATTAAATATATATTCTTTTATGACATTTTTTTAAAAATATTACACACAAAAATATATACATTCGTGCTGTCTTTTGGATCCTAGGTCCGTTATTGTATAAATATGCATACGAAAAGAATATTTCAAAGTTGAAGATGCAAAAATTGTTATAACAAAAACTTTTGATTTTAGTCTAATAAAAATTTCTCAATGTGTTATTATGTAAACTTAATTGGTGATGTTATTATGATTTTACAATCTTCTGGACGGAGATTTATCTCTACTTCCTTTCTGATTTCTTATTTTCGATCGATTATAATTATATACCTTTTATTTTCTGTTTAATTGCCATGAGAAGTCTCATGATTTTTTTTTTAATTGGAGTTAATACTTATGCGTAGAAAAACTACAAGAGACTTTCATTATCATTGTCATAAAGCCATGCAAGTAGAAAGAACTTTAATTCAATTATAGGTAAGCATTATTATATTTGCAAAAACTAATAATAAACTAGTATTGTAAAGTTCTGATATATAAAAGTCTTTTGCACAATTTTGCCTTTCTTAGCTTAATCCTTCCTATTTAATTGACGTGAGTGAACAGACATGGGGCTTTTATCTTGAAAATAGCTAAATTAAGTTGGATTGAATTAATATAGAGTCAAAAACCTAAATAAAATAGCAATAAATAAGAGGTAGAGCATGAATGCATGATATATGGCGCAATAGAAGCGGAAGCTCCGAGAAGCGTTGGTTGATAGAGTTTGGGGAAATGGTATAAAAGGGGAAGGTTGTGGATTGTATTGAGAGAGAAGAAGAAGAACACCTATCTTCTTCCCATTAATAAAAATAAAAGTGCAAGATAGGGAAAGGGTTGATTGTTCTGAGAGGTATCAAAAAGTTGAAAGAATGGGTCTCCATGCAATGTTTGTGTTGATGGCATGCCTTATGGCTGCGGTGGTCCGGGGGGAAGATCCTTACCTTTTCTTCACATGGAATGTCACTTACGGCACCATTGCTCCTTTGGGACTCCCCCAACAGGGCATTCTTATCAATGGTGAATTTCCTGGACCAAACATCAACTCAACCAGTAATAACAATGTTGTTATCAATGTCTTCAACAACCTTGATGAGCCATTCCTTTTGACTTGGAGTGGCATTCAGCAGAGGAAGAATTCTTGGCAAGATGGTACCCTCGGAACTTCATGCCCCATCCCACCAGGAACAAACTTCACATACCGCTTTCAGGTCAAGGACCAGATTGGAAGCTATTTCTACTATCCAACCACAGGCATGCACAGAACAGCCGGTGGTTTTGGTGGCCTCCGCATAAACAGCCGTCTGCTCATTCCCGTCCCATATGCTGATCCTGAAGACGATTACACTGTTCTCA
>JANHAO010005875.1:0-22059 GCA_026873985.1 Saraca asoca | reverse complement strand
AAGAAACTTGTTACATAGGTATAACTTGTAATTACACAAATATTTATAACTACATATTATATTTTTATTATTATTTAATTGTTAACTATAAATTATTCTTGTCATTTTATTTAGGGAAAATACATTAACGTCTCTTAAGTTATATGAAAATTACATTTACCTCCCCTCTAGTTTGAAGACCTATACAAACCTTCCCTCTAGTTATGAAACATGCTACACATAAATTCATATTTAATATTTACCTTAGTTTTTCGGTAAATGACTGTTTCCCTTGGTTAACATTGTTATTTAATTAATTAACACCAAATCACCTATTATATAAAACTTTCCTTTTTAACATTTTTTTCATGAAAAGAAGGTATTTGAAAGCAAAATTCTTTACGGTAATGACAATTTTTTCATCGCCAAATTTTATTAGATAAAAATATGAACAAAAAAGGCTTATAACCAAAAAAATATTTTTATCATACAAAAAAATTGAGCTATATCTTAAACCTCCCAAAATTACAATCATGTGTGAGAAATTAACATAAAAAAGACTAGACTCATAACATAAAAAAAAAACTCAAAAATTCTTGCTCACACCTAAAAAATGAACAAAAAGCATTGTGCATTTTAAAAAATAAGCCAAAAAAGTTATCAGCAAATATTAGAAATTTGTGTGTGAAACCAACTATAAAATTCTAGTTTAAGTGTAATCAATAAAACACAACAAATTAAGAAGCAAAAAATATAGATTGAAGAGTTGTAATTTCACTTAAACCCTTGATTACATTTGATAGAAGTTGATTTTTTTTTCTTTAGATTTTGGTGCTTTAATGTGAGAAAAAGCACAAAGTTGCAAATATTTTGGATTAGTTTTTAATTAGTTGCACAAAATGTTAGTTTTATTCTGAGGATAATACAGTAATTAAATATTATTTGATTTACAAATCATACTTTTAACTTAATAAGCAAATATTTAAGAAATATTCCATTATGTTCCTAATTAAATATGCTTAATTGGGGTAAAGTGTAGAATTTCAAATTAGAGAGGAGTTCAATGTAATTTAGTATACCTTCAAGGAGGTGCTGTATTTTTCTTTTTTATTTATACAATTATACATTTTTATATTTTAATTTTTAAAAGGTTAAACATATATAGTTACTTTTTATAATATTTTCTCATTGTTTAATTATAGTGCCACCAATAATTAATTTTTAATATAATCAAGTTTGAATAAATTCTAATCAATCGATTTTGACATTTTATCTGTATAAAAGAAATTTTTTTTATTACTTTCAAATTAATGTAATGAAGTATTATTGAAACATATACATATAAACTTAAATGGTAAAAAGTATATATTTAATACATAAAATTTTAACTCATCTTTCTATGTCAATTCATTATTTAATTTAATGCATTTCATTTCTGAGTAAATAAAAATGCTAATCTTAATCATATTGGTTACCTTAACCTCAAAGATAATTCATTTGTGGACGATGCCTAACTTAACAAAAAAGATGTGATAAACATCGATGAGTTAGTTTTGTTAGATGAGAAGGTTGTATAATTAGTCTCATGTCATAGGATTTTGATTCTCTTTTTTTTAGTTATTTTTCTATCATGTTGGAGTGGGGATCTGCATCCCCTCAATTTCTTAGTTGTCAATTTTTTTTTTTAATTTTTAGAGAGATAAAGAAAGAATCTTCTATTTTGGGACCCACATTTTGCTAAGACCACAATTTTAATATAAAAAAAGATTTATGTGTCTATCACTCTCCTGCATTCTCACCCTCAATGTCCAAAAGAAATAAGGGTGTAGAATTATATAAATAAAATATGAGGTTATTTATTTTGGATAGGAAACTATTTAATAATTATCTATTCCTTATTAAACTAGGTATTAGAGTTTTATTTGTTATCTATGACTTTTGTTATATACAAAATCTGAATCACTTTTAATGGATAGATGAGTTGCCTAAGCGCGGTAAAGGCCCAATTCGAGGAGTGCTCAAGACACTAAGTCTTCGACTCATCTTGCTAAACAGTCCCCCTCAGCTCGAGCTCGTCTGCAAAAGAGCAAGCTCGACCTTGTCATTAGATAAACTTGCTCTAGACCAAAGGATTTGGCGTGTGAGGAGCGATCAGTGACCTGAAAGCTCGCTGAGCCAAAGATCATAGGAGACCAAGTCATACCCTGTTCAATGGATACTTAGAGCCCATCTACAGGAGATAATTTGTAGTAGTCAAAAAAGAAGTTTTGGTTTGTCTACATTGTCTTGTACATTAAATGTTGATATAACAAATTTATTACATGTAAAATTACTATTGTAACATCCTCTTCTCTATAAATATGAGGAAGGAGTCCTCTACAAAAAGGGGGAGAGAATAGAAAATTATATGAAAAAACTCTGTAAAAATACATTCTCAGAAATAACACACTACCATGGACGTAAGGTCCGGTGTTGCCCAGATTTGACCAAACCATATTAAACTCTGGTGTTTACTTGTTGCTCTTTCTTTCTTCCCTGTGTTTCCTACAAATTTTCTATATTTGAACCAGTTCATGGTTAGAGATCCTAAAAGAATCGCCTATTGGTAGGAGTTTGGCTCAATACCAGATTCACAGTCAACATTTTGGCGCCATTTGTGGGGATCTCACCTATTATAGTTTGTTTCCTACTATAATGGCTAAGGGAAGAGCTACCAGAGCTTCAAACACGTTACTCAACCCTCCAGAAGGACATGTTTCAACAACAGGTTCCTCCATGCCCTCATCATAGGCTTAACCACTAGGTTTCCCCCAGCCAGTGTTATCTGACCAACTACCATTGCCAATGGCACCGATAGAGTGCAAGTTTGGCTTCAATGTTAGGAAAAACTGGAAAGCATGATGGGAGAGCTGACTAGAGCAGTTACATTGTTAGCACAAGGTGTGTAGAGATAGGCTGAAGTTGCAGCACCCATGGATGTTCTTTAGCAGTAGCGAGCTAAACATTCGAGCAGTCCTAACCAAGGTAATTCTCTAATTCATTGCTCACAAGAGCAAACCCCAGGTCGTAACACTGGTGGTCATGAGGACCAAAGGATCCGACAATAATCCAACCAATAGTTTGGGGCACGAGGCCTGTTAGTCGAGGAACTATTCTAAAAAATAACTAAACTAGAGGAACGTCTTCGAGCTTTAAGTGATCGAGCTTACTATAAAGAAAGGTCACCGCTCTTCAAGGAGATTGAAACTCAAACTCTCCCCCTCAAGCTCAAGGTCCCCATGATTCCATTATATAATGGGGACTCTGACCCTTATAATCATTTGGATACATTCACTATTTAAATGGACTTACAAACAGCTGATCCCTTAGTCAAGTGCTGAGTGTTCCCAGTCACATTGGGAGGTGTACCTAAAGCTTAGTTCAAAAGACTCCTAGCTCACTCAATTGGCAATTGAGAAGACTACCAATAGAAATTCATCTACTAGTATCAAGCATTGAAGAGACAACTTATGCCTGTGCCACCTTGCTATGATTTTTCAGCAAAAGTATGAATCACTAAAGGACTATATTGCTAGATTCAAGCTCAAAGCTAGTTCAATGGAGAATCCATCTAAAGAAACCATGCTAACAACAATCTCTGTAGGACTCTACAAAGATGGAAAGTTGTACAAAAGTCTATACAATTCCCCGACAAAAGACCTCACTGAGTTTTATGAGTGAGTTGCTAAGTAAATTAAATGGGAAGAGACCTTTAGCTTGGAAAGGTCTGACAAGAAGGATGAAAAAGCCAGTTCCTCTCATGATAAAAAAAGGATCGACATAGACCAGGGCAAATACTCCATCGAGCGGATTGTAAAGAAGTCCAGAAGGCCCAAAGGTGAGTGGCCTTAGTACTTAAACCGTTATGAACAGTATAGCATCCTATCAGATTCCCGAGATAGAATCTTTACAGGGAAGGCTATGGGGTGCTTGCACCCTTCAGGATCCCTTATAAATGAAGACACCATGAAGAATTTTGTGCCTACCACAATGAGGCCAGTCATGGCACTTCAAGTTGTTAGGCCCTCAGGGAAACAAATGAAGATCTGATCAGAAGGGGACATATAAAGGTGTATGTGATGCAACCTATGAGGCAACAACCCAAGCCTTCTTAATGTAATGCTGGCTAAGAGCTGAAGGGCTCGATCCGAGTTATACATTGATGATGCATTTTAAACTTTAAAATAAATGTAAATGCCATCTCTTTACTTTGTTGAGAGTTGCTTACCAATTGGCTTGATACTATTATGCTTGTCTCTTCACTCTGCCTTTTGCTTCCAAGGACTAGTGGTTTCTGTAGCTTGCATGCGGTTAACTTCCACAAATCTTATGAGAAACTTTATGCTAACCATGGCTTTTGGTCTAGTTGAGGTCCCCTAAAGCTCATTCCAAAGAAGAATTGACAAACACTTAACCAGCATAGCTGCGTGCTTATTGAGGCATGGAGATAGTCAAAACAAACTCACTTAACCAGTTGAGCTCTGGGCTTAATGAGGCATAGAGACGCTTAAAACAAAGTCATTTAACTAGCATAGCTACGTGATCATTGAGGCATGGAGACATTCAAAACAAACTCACTTAACCAGCGTAGTTGTATGCTCGCTAAGGCTTAAAGATGTTCAAAACAAACTCACCTAACTAGTTAAGTTGTGTACTCATTGAGGCATGGAGACACTCAAAACAAAGTCACTTAACCAATGTAGCTGCTTGCTTGCTAAGGCGCGCAGATGCTCAAAACAAACTCACTTAACTAGTTGAACTACAAGCTCACTGAGGCATGGAAATGCTCAAAATAAACTCGCTTTGCCAGTGCAGTTGCATGCTTGCTAAGGTGTAGAGGCACTTTTAAATACTCAACACTAGCATAGCCTCATGCTTGCTAAAGCGTAATGGATTGATGATCTGATAACTTGCCTAAGTTAGTAAAGTCACTCTATTTCATAACTCGCATATGACCAATTGTTCATAGCTCTCATGCGATTCTCTGGTTATGTATAATCCTTTTACGGATTTAACAACGCTTATGTGTGAAGGTGTTTTGCTTGGAAATGTTTAGCTGATTGGCTATCCAAATGTTTCAACACACATTGTGAAAGTTTATCAATGTAGAAAAATGACAACTCCCAGCCCACAAAACGAGCTGAGAGTTAGGGGCCTTATGTTATATATAAAATTTGAATCACTTCTAATGGATCGATAAGCTGCCCAAGCATGGTAAAAGCCTGGTTCAAGGAGTGCTCAGGATCTTAAGTCTCCATTTCATCTCACTAAGTAGCCTCCCTCAGCTTAAGCTCATTTGCAAAAGAGTGAGCTCAACCTTGTCATTAGAGAGACTCGCTCCAGACCAAAGGATTTAGCATGTGAGGAGCAATCAGTGACCTGAAAGCTCACTAAGTCAAAGACCATAGGAAACCAAGTTATAGCCAGCCTAAGGGATACTTGGGATCTACCTGCAATAGAGAATTTGCAGTAGCTAAAAAAGAAGATTTAGTCTGTCTACATTGTCTTATACATTAAATGTTGATATAATAGATTTATTGCATGTAAAATTACTATTGTAACCTCTTGTTCTCTATAAATATAAGGAAAGAGCCCTCTGCAAAAGGGGGGAGAGGATGAAAACTTGTATGCAAAAACTCTATAAAAATATTTTCTCAGAAATAACACACTACCATAGATGTAGGGTTTGGTGCTACCCAGATTTGGCCAAACCACATTAAACTCTGGTGTTCCCTGGTTGTTCTTCCTTCCTTCCCTTTGTTTCTTGTGGATTTTCTATGTTTGAACCAGTTCATGATTAAAGATCCTAAAAGAATCCCCTATTGGCTAGAGTTTGACTTAATACTAGATTCCACCGTTAACAACTTTTAATATAAATAGATCTCTGGTTAAGATTTTTATTTAAGCCATTCACCAATTCAAGTTAGTATCAGTGCCCTTACATTAAGGAACTCTACTTCTACTGTTGTCTTTTGTCTTCTTCTCCATAGGTCTCCAAATTCTTCTGTATCTGATCAACATAGCTTCATCTTAATTCTAATATATTTTTTCTAATTTTTTTTGCAACCCTTACAAAATTGAATCCTTAGATTATTCGAATAGAATCCTCTCTCACAACACCTTTGCATTCACATTCCACCTAAATCTTCAACTCTAAAAACATCAAGTTACAAAATCAACCAAGCTTAAATAATTATGGTACCTACTACCTCAAAAAAAAAAAAAAAGGAAACACCCACAAAAAAAAACCCTTATTCAGATCATCTTCATTCATCCCATATTCACCAAACATTCATTGGAACATCTAAATCTCAAATAACCAAGTTCTAAAATGGACTTATTAGCCTAAGATCAACCAACCCTACTTTAGCCTTTTTTAAAAATATTCATTAATTTTTAAAAAATCTCTACCCTTTTGCCTAAGCTTGCCAAACTTTGCATAACCAATTATACTATTTTCCCTTATTTACCTAGCTTTATGAAGAAGAAGAAGAAGAAGAGGGGGAGGAGGAAGGAGAGATGCAAAAAAAGAAAGAAGAAAAAAAGGTAGAAAAAGGGAAAAAAGAAAGAGAATAATTAAAAAAAAGCCCTAAAGTAGTAATCCAAATTGGTTTAAAGAATATGAGGAGTTTCTTTAGTTCATGGCATTCAAGCAAGCCCAATCGTCCAAAACTAACATTGTTCAAATTGGAAGTTCTATTGCATGTCTTTCACATCCTAATTCTCTTAATCATTGGATACTTGGCTTTGGAGCATCTGATCACCTGATTGGTAATCAATCAGTTTTCACTCATATTTTGCTACCTACCACACTATAAGCCATTACTTTAGTGGATGGTTCTAAAAAATTATCAAGATAGTGGGCCAAGTCAAGCCAATCTTTTCTATAACATTAACATCTATCCTTTTTCTACCTAATTGTCCCTTTAATTTAATATCCATTAGCTAACTTACTAGAACACTTAACTATTTTGTTACCTTTTATGCTGATTCCTTTTTTAATTATAGGATCATGGTATGGGATAAAGGATTACAATAGGGTATGAGCCACATGATTTCTACTATCTTCAACCTACAACTTCAATGATGTGCTCCAAATCTAATTCTCCCAAGTTGCTTCACCAACATTTAGCTTATTTGAGTCTCTCCAAATTCCAAAAGATGAGTCTCACTTTTTTTAACCTGTATTCTTTAAATTATGAGTCATGTTAACTTGGAAAACATGTTTGTTCATCTTTTCCTATGAGTGTTAATCATAGAGTTAAGTCTCTCTTCACTATAATTCATTCTAATCTTTAGTATTCAAGTTGAGTAAATTCATTTAAGGTGGACTTGGTTATATTTGATGAAGGATCATCTAGAATTTTTCTCAAAATCAAAAAAATCAATTTGGTAAGTCTATTAAAATATTACATAGTTATAATGCAAGAGAATACTTTTCTATTAATTTTTCTTCATTTCTGTCCTCTTGTGGCATCTTGCATCAATGTACTTATCCTTATACCCCTAAACAAAGTGAAGGTTGCTGAGCATAAAAATTGTCATCTTATAGAAATAGCATGCACACTTTTGTTGCATCATAATGTTCCTCTAAGATTTTGGAGTGATGTTGTGTACATATTATGTATTCCCTAATTAATCACATGACATCTTTTGTTATGAATATTCAAGTGTCCCATTCTACATTGTTCCCTAATCAGACACTTTATCTAGTTCTTTCTTGCATCTTTGGTTATGTTTATTTTGTGTATAATCTTTCCCTTGGTTTTGAAAAATGATATGCTAGAGTTGTTAAATGCATCTTTTTAGGTATTCTTATTTGCAAAGAAGGGTATAAATGTTATTATCTAGCCTTTAAGCATTATTATGTGTTTGTTGATGCTACTTTCTTTCAAATGTCCCTATACTTTGCTTCATTTCTTAAGTCATTTATAGTTTCTAAAGTTTAGCTTATTCTCTTTTTTGCACTACCATAGTCATCACTATTGAGCTGTGTCCTTTTATTACATACTAGCATTAGCATTATTCATCGTAAGGAGCCATTTCTAAAGAAGTCACTATTGAAGAGCCACCTGACTCATCTCTTACTACAATGGCTCCACGGATCCTCCTATGTCTCTTGATAAACTTCCCATTGCTCTTTATAAAGGTAATCATTCCACTCATGACCAAAATCCCATTTATAATTTCTTGAATTATCATAGTTTATCACCACCTTACTATAGTTTTGCATCTACTTTGTCATCTATTTCCATACCTAGGATAGTTTAGGAGCTTTTTTTTTTTCATTCTGGATGGTGCCATGCTATGATTGATGAAATGATTGCTCTAGAATCTAGTGAAATATGGGATCTTGTTCCTTGGCCTTTTATAAAAATATTAGCTATAAGATGGTGATGGGATTATATAGTGAAGACTAACCTTAATGGCCATTACAAGAATTTGACCATTTAACGATAGAATTTAATGATGGATAGTTACCTATGGATACTCTATAAAAAAACAATGCTCTAATTAGCCCAATTTTGACAAAAATATTTATTATTTAGTGATGAAAACAACCACTTCCATTGTTAATTCTGTCATTAAATTTAGCTCTAACTTCTTGCCAAATTTACCGATGAAGCTTGAACGTGGGACTTTTAAATCCAAAGTACTAACAAAATTAGGGTTAGACTTTGAAATTATTTTTTTAAAAAAATTTCCCACAAAAAAATTATATCTATCCATTTAGTGATAGATTTGCTAACATAATTCCATAGATTTATCGCTAATATGGAAAGCACCACTTTATTAATTAGGGTTAGTAATAGAATATTTTGTCACTAATTCCGTTGATAACCTAGAAATATACCTTATTCATGATATAGATCCCTCACTTCTATGATTTTTTTTGGTTGTTCCTCTTTCTCTCACTCAGTTGTGAAGTCAGATATCCAAGCTTGTTGCACACCTTCTGCCACAATGCTATCATCATTGGATATTGTTACTGTCGCCTACAACTGAATAAGGTAAGTTTTATAACCTAAAAATATTTTTTAAAATTTAGGATTGAATTTATAAATTTAGGGTTTAGTTATGGATTTGTAACATTAGGGTTTAGTTTAATTTTCATGGAGATGACTTAAAAACAAACTAGAGGATTTTGAGCAATTGGTAGTTGTAGTAGTGAACAACTACAAAGTCAGAACACTTGCTACCATCTCTATTTGGGTTATTTTCTTGCCACCATGCACATGACATGTTTAATGCTTTACTATTGTGAATGAAAAATTTGAAAAGCAGAGTCTTAGAATTTTATAAGCTCAATGATGTTAATGATAAGGTAAGGTTACTTAATTAAGCACCTTAAGAATGCAAACACATATACAAGTTTGTTTTATGAATTATGATAATTGACATCTCTGGGGTTGTAGATCATTTATCAATATATATATAAACTATTAATTGGAAACATTCATACAATGTTATATTTGCAAGTGTGAAGAATAGTGTGTATAGATAGCACGATGTGTTGCTATTTGGCTTTCTAAACAATTCAATGAAACAAATTTGTGTATGGCATAGTAAAAAATTTTAGCACTGACAAAGCAACTAGTTATTGCATTAAAGTAAAATTAAAAGACATTGATTAGCTCTATGTCTAGCATAGTGTAACTTTAGTTTGTTTTATCTTTTTTTATATTTGAGCTGGAAATTAAGATACTATTAAGTTTCTTTTCCTTAATTTTTTTTTAAAATCATTTCATAGGTTGAGATTGCTTCTAATATTGATTTTGGTTTGATGAGTTCTATCATACTTTAATCACTTGTTTGAATGAGGTGCATGTTGTCTAGATCTTAAAGATGATGATTATATTGTGCCGCTTTAAGATCATTGTTTTATATGATTATCCACTTTAAGCATTGATTGGCATTGTTGGCTTGTTTTTATTACAACTACCTCTAAGGTTGATTTTCATGATTTTATGCATTTTAGGTTGTTGTATTGTGATTTATGACTTTTATTGGTTCTGTGATATTGATGCTTATATTTCATTGTCTTTTCTTTTCTTTCCTAATGGTTTTGATTTGGTTCTCAAGGCTTGAATTTTAGGTGTCTATTAAATATGGTGCTCAGCTTAGTTCAAGCAATGAAATAGGATTGAATTGAATTTAAGATCATGATTTGGTTTCTGTTACAAGATTGATTAAACATTTTGTAAATTTTGATGCCTAAAGCTATTTCTTTTACTCTTTAGAAGTTAGAAAATAGATACATATAAAACTTGTCTAAGTTCTCCACAAACAATGTTGTATGACAACTATGTGTAGCCTATTAAGGATTGATAGCATACTAATCTATTAAACATGTACATGCTTTTTATTCTTGTCATTTTTTGTTTTTCTTTGGCATAACAACTATATGTATAATCTAAAAGGTTTTATACTTAAAATATTTGGTATATCTATTTTGAACCATGTATGTAAAAAGTCCATATGTTTGCTATGTAAACAAATAAAAGATTGTTTAATTATGTGTGCCAAGTTGATACATGCTAAAATCTAGTGCATCTGGTTTTTAAATCAATCATATGATAATATAACTTGGTACTTTGCTTCTATTACCTTAATATATGCTGATCTAATGATAATCCTTTCCATTAACTACACTAATTAATTGAAATGTGGTGCCATATCTATGTTATTGTTAAGTTAAACTAATACCATGTAAAACTATGTATGCATAGACATTCCAATGAATAGCAATAGTTGTGTATGCATACACATTGTGATGAATAGAATTGATTTAATTGTTATAGTTAGGTAAAATGTCTTCAAGACATGGGGATTGGAGGTAATAGTGCTAAGGGTGATCATGAGCTAGAAGTCATGTTAAGGTTACTACTTCTTCATCTTTGGCCACTCAAAATGTCATGCCATTTGTATAGACTTGGTGCCATAGACTACACCTCACTAGGTGTCTAGTCATGTGTAGTGACTTAACAGCCTTCTTTCTAGGTTGTAAAGTCTTCTCATGAGGGTTTTGAGTAGGTGAACATGTAGGCAACCTATTTTGGCTAGTTACCTATCTTACCATAGGGTAGAGATCCCACTAATGAATTTGTTTGTGTGCATCTCAAGGGTGACTTGTGAGTATCTCTTACATGTTTAGTGTTATTTGTATAATCGAGTATTTTTTACATTCTCTTATATATATATATATATATCAAATTTTAGGTTAATTGTTGTATCTACCCATAGCCCATGAGGGACATAACAAAGGTGATTCAAGCTCATTTTGAAGAGCCAGCCTTCATATACAAGCTATTCCCAATAGCTTAAGGATTCATGGTTCAAGGATTGATTGATATATATCAAGTTAATTCCTTTGAGTATTTAGTCTTTAAAGTTTAGATTATTAGCATTTACATACTTTAAATTAACATCATTATTGTAGACCATGTACAAGTGGAAGCCCAAGATTTGAGTTCCTTATGACGAAGAGCTTCACGTACAAGGCTTGGGTTAACTACAAGGACATGATGAATTGAACCCACAAGGGTCTACCAAAAAAGCCTAAGTAGATGCTTGATCAGATTTGATCCAGTCTTTAATAGAAGTAGAAGAATAAAGACTTCAAAAAGAAGCAAGAGTTGAATGAAAAGAATAGAAGTGGTTTGATCTCTATATATGAACACGAGATACGAATGGTGAGTAATGTATTTTAGTTTTTTGCATTAAGGTTTAAGGTTAGGAATTATGAAATATGATTCAAGTGAAATGAATGATGAATATTAATGAATGAACAAATGTGTTAATGTATCTTATTTTTATGTTGCATGTAAATCCAAGTGGTGGAGTCAGGTTACTTGCCTAGTGATGGTGAGGTCTTCTTGAGGATTTACTTCAAAAAGGGGATGATAGATTTTGTTGGCCAGAGGTTGCAAAGGAGTTATGTAAATATCACTTTTGCATCTTATTTTATTTATTCTTCAATATGTAGATGTGAAATATGTGTTTAATTAGTTTTGTGGTTAAATTTTAGGATGAATAAGAGAAGATAATGGAGGCTTGGCTTTCTTAAGCATTTGTTTCAATTGAAGGTGAATGTGGTGATGATGTGATGAAAGGTTGATATGGATAGCAGCAACTAGAGGACCAAAAAAAGAAAGGTCACATCGATGATATAGGTTTAGAGGCTTAGAAGACTTTCAATCCTTTATTTGCCATGGCTGCCTTGCCTTCATAGCCTTAACTGGAAGAGTTGCATCAAACCATTCAATAATGAAGAGCTTACATTAGCACATTCTAAGAATGTAAAACATGAAGAGGCATTAATACTTAATAGGTCGTGATCGAGCATCATGATTGCTACTTCCAATAACTATTTTAGTTAGAGATCTAAGATGTTTTTACTGAGGAGACATACACAGTACATCCACCCTCTCTACCTATGCCACAATAACCACTAGCCACCACCTTTGGAGGAGGATCAAATGAGTAATGGGGGGATGATAAGGAGGAGATTGAGAATGACTTCCAGGATTTTTTTTTTGTCTTAGTTGAATTTTAATTTTTTTAATGTAAGAGTTTGACTTATAATAACAACCCCCTCAATGTGAATAGATAAATAATAATTTCATAATTGATGAATTATTTTCTATAAAATTTTATGCTATGAAATTTATAATTGTTTTATGTTGAATGGGGTGTATGTGTGTGTTGGACTAAACTTGTAAGGTATTTATTGCTTGGTTTGATGTAAAATACAACTAGAATTTTAGTACATTTTCCCAATTTAATAACAAAATTATGTTAAATGATGCCTATAATTTCCTAGAATAGTGATAGAAATACTTACAAGTACAATTTAGCAATGGCTACATTTGTTGCTAAATTAGAGAACTTACAAATATCTATTTGAATTAGTGATGGAAATTTCATCTCTAAATGTAGTATTTTTTAAAAATATGGATAAAATGACTCTTGCTATATTTAATTTGTCATCTATCCATTGCAAAATTGGTCATCATGAGATTGTGATTTAATGACGAAGTTTGTGACGGAATAGCTAAATCCATTGCTAATGTTATTACTAATGCATTGTTTCCTAACTCTTGCCAATCTATCTCTAAATTCGATAGTAAAAAATTTAGTAATGGATTCTAGTATTTTATTGATAGGTTTTTTTTGTTACTAAACTATGAATTTCTTGTAGGGGGCAATGTTGATTGATCAAAGGTTCATTTGGTAGCTAAATCCAACACTTAAATTTTTGGACTTGACTATATAGAAATCTTCTCTCCACTGGTTAAATTTGCCTATGTATGTCTATATATCTCTATAGTTACCATTCACAACTAGCCTATTAATCACTTAGATATCAAGAATGCCTTTCTTCATGGTGTCCTTCAAGAAGAAGTATATATGGAGCAACCTCTTGGTTTGTTGCTCAGAGGGAGTTAGGACTAGTTTTGTCATATAAATAAATCTTTACATGGATTGAAGCAATCACATTGAGCTTGGTATAAAAAATTTATTCAAGTCATTCTAGCATTTGGAATGATTCAAAGTAAGGTTGGTCACTTGGTATTTTATCAACACTCTTCATTAGATCTTCACATATTTCTAGTGATATATATGGATGATATCGTCACAATAGGAAATGATCATGTTGGGATTGATTGGTTGAAGTGGCATTTATTTTAGCATTTGTAGATAAAAGATTTGGGTAAGTTGTAGTATTTTCTTGGGATTGAGATTGCTCAATCAAGAGATGGGATGTTTATTTGCCAAAAAAAGTGTGTCATAGTTATCTTAGAGGCAACAAAGATAATAAACTATAAACATATAGATTCTTTGATGGATCCTAATGTTAGGCTTCTATTAGATTAGGTCAAGTTGTACTCAAACCCAGGAAGATATCATAGGCTAGTTGGAAAATTGAAATACCTTGCAGTCACTAGACCTAACTTTTCCTTTTCAATCGGTGTTGCTAGTCAATTTTTAAGCTTCCTTGTTATGATCATCAACATGTAGTGATCCAAATAGTAAATACATCGAGAAGGCACTTAGGATAGGGTATTTGTATAAGAACAAAGGAATTATTAAAATTATTAAGTACATGGATTTTGATTGGGTTAGATTACTAGTTGATAAGCACTTCACCTCAAGATACTATGTTCTTATTGTAGGAAATATAATCTTTTGGAAGAGTAAAAAGCAAGCTCTATTTGCAAGGTTAAGTGTAGAGGCTAAATATTGTGCTTAAGGTCTCAGTACCTATGAATTGATATTACTAAAGCAACTAGTCCAAAAGCTATAGTTCTATGAGATAGGATCCATAAAATTCATTTGTGAGAATCAACTAGTTTCGTACATCACATCCAATCCAAAATTTCATGAAAGAACCAAACATATGGAGATTGATTATCATTTTGCTTGAGAAAAGGTTCTATTAGGAGACATTGTGACTTTTTTCACCAATTCTAATGATTAACTACTAGGCATTCTTATTAATTTTTTTTTGAGGTCCAAGGGTTGATTATATTTGCAACAAGTTTGGTGCATATGACTATATGTTCTAGCTAAAGGGGGTGTAGAATTATGCAACCAACATAGGAGGTTATCTATTTTTAGATAGGAAACTATTTAGTGACTATCTATGACTTTTGGTATAAATGAAATATATCTAGCTAAAGTTTATACTAAATTCATTCACCAACTCAAGTGAGGGAATCCACATTCTGAAGAAAAACTAACACAATGTATTTTTATAGGTCCCATTGCATATAAGGACGGATTTGGGTTTTGCTAGACATAAAGATTATGTGTTTGTCTTTCTCCAACATGACAAGACAATAAAGAAAGAGAAAAAGAAAAGGTCTAGATGAACAACTAAAGGTAATTGCGCTTTATAGCTGTTGTAACAAACTATAATAGAATTATCGATTTTCGATTGGTGAATTAATTACTGAATCAATTAAAAGAAAAATCCTATCCTTCGGTTCAAAAATTTTTCAAAACTATTCTTAATGAATCAATTCTTGAATCTATTCATGTAAGTTTTTAAACATGAATCCATTCGTAATGTGTAAAACAGTTTTTATAGAATCTGTATTTTCTTTAAGTGGTGTTTCTACCTCATTTTGAAAATATTTGTTTGAATCAAACTTCTTTTGAAATTCATTTACAAGAGATCCTAAAAATACAATAATTTCTAATTTCTAATGTTAATCTTCTTGAATCACAAATATATACTTTGAAAATTGCAAAACAAATTAAAATAAGCAATGAAATATAATGTCAAATAGTAATATAAATGATTTGATTAAAATTTATTTTTTAAGATCAAAACTAGGAAATATGTATCGCTAGGATAACCTTGACTAACAATCTCCCCCTTTTTGATGGTGAAAATTTTAAATTAGTTTCAAAGGAAAATAAAAAATAACAATCTTTATTAGAAAATTTGATACTTATGAGAAATTTTTAACTTTTTATTTTTCTCCTTTTTGAAAGTCTTCTACTTTTTTGAAAAATTTCTCCCTTTTTTTAATTGAAAATAATATCTCACTAAAAAATATTTTAGTTTGAAAATAACATCTAAAATTTATGGGATTTTTGAAAATTTTTAAGAATTCCATATTTTTGAAAAAATTTCATAATTCTTCTTATTTTTGAAACAATTCCATAATTCTCCCCCTTTTAGCGCATCAAAAAATAATAATATGAAAAATGAAAAATATGTACTAAAAATATAATAAAAGAGAGTAGAATACATTAATGAGGATTTAATCTACATTTATATGTCAAAAGAATCATACATCAACCTAAATTAATATGAAGTCCAACCTAAAACATAAAATATAATATTAAGTGTAAATATGTAAAAAACCTATGTAAATTTTAATAACAAATAATGAAGATATCTAAATCATCCAGAAATATCAAAATAACAACATAAAATTTGAATATAATATCCATGAGATAACAATATCCAGAAAATATTAAAATATTCAAAAAAATTAAAATATGCAGATTAGATCACATATCAAAATATAGTCTCAGCAACATAATAAGAATAGTAAAACAAGATAGGAGAAAATGAGACTAAAGGATAAATATCAAATAAGCAAGCACAAATAAGACTACTCTGTAGGAGGTTCATCAATTTTTTAAAGCTCTACTTCTTCATCTTATTGTTGTAGCCTTAATATGATCTCTTAAACTTAAACCTTAAGGAATTTGAGCCTTAGGTTTATCACATTTTCTTTTTTGTGGCCTTCTTCTTCTAAATGAGACACCTTTTCTTCCATAAGGTGAAACCATATTTCTTTTGCGGGGCTTAGATTTCCCATACACCCATTTTTCATTAGTTTTTTGAATAAAATCAAACTTAGCTCATCTCAACTTACCCCTAATTCTTACACCCAGCTTACTTCCCTGGCACTGATATATTTAAAGAATGACCCCCCACTGCCAATTGGCTAAGGTCTTATGCTACCTGTATAATGTTAGATACGTGAGCACATCAAACAAACTTTATTATCTTTCAGCTTAGCTAGCGATGCATAAGAGGATTCTACAATAAGAGGATGCCAAAGGGAAGTCCAACGTGGGGCAATACAAGGCCCATTAGTTTTACATCTCCTATCTATCCCTCCGTGATATTTAGAATTTTAGTTTAGTCTTTACACCCGATGAATGAGTTGGGGGCATGCAGGCTTGACAATGGTCATTTTGCTTCATTGATACTAACTTTTTCTCATTTTGTAATTAGAACCAGCAAGAGTCTAACTCTTAGAACTAAGGAGTTAGGAGTCTTGGACTACTTTGTTGCCTCAGAAGATCTCCAGAATGACTTTTGCTTTGAAGAAAGCCTCATTTGCTCCTACAAGCTCATACTAGCCATAGGTATCAAGATTACTAGGGAAACAAGAATTTGGCAGGTCCAGGAGATAGTCTGACAAGCTTCAATGATTAAGAGAATATCATGAAGCTTATCCTTATAGTGCCACCATTTGACTTTAATGAAAGGGCATCCTCATCTCCCCTTAATGTTGATACAACTCCTGTTATTGGGAGGTGACCCTTGTCTCTAGCATAAGCTCACTTGCAAAAGTTAGTTCCAATTTCTTAGCTTGAAGTGGAGTCTATAGCTGATGTCGCCAGCCCTTTTGAGCATCTTGCTAAAAAGTGAAAAATACACAAGGGCAAGAAGAAGAAGGTAGTTGGCCACAAATAGGTGACTTCAAAGGTAGAGGTTATAAAGCAATCTACTGGGTCTTGCTCCAAGACTAAAGAGTACCTCAATGTCTTTGTAGACAATGTCGAGATGATCCTAGGGCTTCACAACAGGATCCACATATTGGATTCAGAGGACACAACTACTGGAGTGTTGGTAACCTTCACATCTCATCATAGCCTAGTGGTAAATAGAATTCTTTTATCGTGCTTCTCCTATTTTCTTCATAATCTAATTTAGTTATGTAGCTATTCAGAACTTACTGATGATGATGAAGCTAGACAAGAAGCTTCAAGCCCAAGAGGAAGAAAAGGTGAAACTTATGGATGAGTTAGCTGTTATTGTTGTTGAGGTGCTGGAGTTAAAGAGAAAGTTAAGGATGTTAAGGTTTCCCTATCTCGTGAAGTGGCAGATCATGAGGCTATGGCATTGAACCTCGACAACAACTAATAATCTAAACAAGGTGAGGATTGACTTGGACTTCACCTAAGAGCATGCTGATCGGGCAGTGCAATGGGCCGAGATCATGGAATGATGAGTTAGGTTAGCAAAATAGTGAGCAAGGAAGCTGAACGGTGAGCTGAGGACACTTTGAAAGAGGTTACCCTCAAGAAGGAAGAGGTTGCTAAGGTCTGAGCGAAGATTGTCTTGTTAATTGTGGAAGCAATAGAGAAGGTAGATTCCAAGACCAATGCCGCCTTCTTCTACAACCTGTGGGAAAAGCATCTGAAATTGGACTTCTCCTTTTTCGACAAGGAGGCTCTTGAGGCTATGGTGCACTTTAAGAGGAAGGCTCTAAGGCTTCCTCCATAAAAGGTACTAGGTCTGTAGTTAAAGCTCCTTAAGGAGAAAGTAGTCCGTAGGTCATGGAAGTCATTAGTGACCAGGTAGTGAATGTCCTTGGAACTCCTCTTATTGACCCTTTACCTTAAAAAGGCCTAGCTCCTGAAGCTCTAGCTCCTAAAGCTCTAGCTTCTTAGGACATGACTTTTGTGATTTTGTATTTATAAGACGGGTCTTTAGATTTTGTATAAATTTTGCTAAAGCGATACTGAATGAATTTTTCATTTACTTTTCTTGGCTTCCCTACTTGAATACATGACTAGATAAACTTAAGCTAATGACAAGTATCCAGCAGACATCTTTAATTAATACTCTTCATATAAGATATCACTTGCTTCTTGCACAAGACTTTATTAAGACTTTTATTTAGGAATGAATACAAAAAACAAACAGCTACTTGAATGTTTACACTTATCTTGAAATAATCATTTACAAACTTTGAAGTCTCTATCAATAATAGCGGTGAAGATGTTTTGCATTCCAAGCTTGAGGGTATTCTATCCCATCCATGTTTGCCAAATGATAAGCTTTGTGGCCAATAACTCTTTTTATGAGTTATAGGCCTTACCAATTTGGCCCTAAGGTCCCCTAATTGGCCTTGCAAGCATTGAGAAGGTGGAAACTTAGAATGAGGTTGCCAAGTTTGAAACTAAGAGCTTGAACCCTTCAGTTGTAATACCTTATGACCTGTTGTTGATAGGTCATGGCCCTGATGCCAGCTCTTTCCCTTGTCTCCTCTATTTGATCTAAATTTGCGATGAGTAATTGGTCATTATGCTTCGGATTAAAGGTAACACCTTATTGTGATGCCATCTTAAGTTCTGCTAGGATCATTACCCCACATTTGCATACCATTGAGAAGGGGGTTTCTTCTGTGGCATTGCAAGGTATGGTCCTATAGGACTAGAGCATCTTCAATAGTTTGTCTACCCATTTCCCCTTTTTGGCCTCCAATCTTTTCTTCAAGATCTATTTGATGATCTTGTTAATGATTTCAACTTGCCCATTGGCCTGCAAATGGTCTACGACTAAGAATTGTAATCTTGAGGTCATTGTAGAACCTAAGGAACTACTTACTATCAAATTGAGTCCCATTGTTAGTTACAATCTATTGGGGGACTCCAAATCTACAAATGATATTGTTCCATATGAATTTTTCTATCTTTGTAGAGGAGATCTTTGTGAGATCCTTTCCCTCTATCCACTTAATAAAGCAATCTACAGCTATCACTACATGCTTGCAATTTTTGCAAGCTATAGGAAGTAGTTTTATTAGGTCCATGCCCTGGATTGTAAAGGGTCATGGACTAACCATCTGTTGCAAGTAGGTTGGTGGGGCTCATGGGACCTTCATGAATCATTGATATTTGTCACACCTCTTAATGAGCTTAATCGCATCTTATTTCATTGTGGGCTTGTAGAATCCTTATTGAAGAACCTTTTCAACTAAGGATAGCCCCCCCAACGTGGTTTCCATAGTGGCCAGCATGGATTTCCTCTAGGACAATATCATAATCAAGGCCATCAATCCATCTTAAAAGTAGAGTTCAGAACCTTTTCTTGTACAACACATCATTGTAGACACCATATCTGGCCACTCGAGCTTGCAATCTTTGGTCTTAAGCTTATACTCTAGCAGTTTGTTGCTTTGTAGATAGTCTAGGATTGGGTTCACCTAGGGTTTTACTATCTTGGCAATCATCATGGAAACATCTTTTTGTTCTATGCTCGGGGATGAGAGGAATTCTACATGTATCGCCCTAAGAAGTTAGCATCCTTAGTTGTGACTTCGCGAGTCAAGGCATTAACATATATATTTTAGGCTTATGGTATTTTGTGGACCTCATGATGCTAAAATGACCTCAACAATTGCTAAACTTTCTATAAGTAAGTAGTCATTTTGATCCTTGAGCTTGGTATTCTTCTCACACATGATAAATGAATAATTGTGAGTTGTTAAAGATTTTTAACTTCTTAGCTCTCACTTCCTTTGCTAGTTATACCCCAATTAACAATGCTTCATACTTGGCTTTGTTATTGGTGGCTTGGAAATCAAATCTTAATGCACAAAGGATCTTATGCCCCTCTGGACTGATGAAAAGTACCCTTACTATAGCCTTTTGCTCGCTTGATGACCTGTCAATGTATAGCTCCCACCATGAAGCTTCTAATGTTTCTATTTCCTCTTGCATGGGTCCCCTGAATTCCATAATGAAGTTGGCCAGAACTGCCCTTTGATCATCAATTTGGACTTATATACGATATCGAATAAGGTAGGCTCAATTGCCTATTTGAGCAATCGGCTTGAAGCATTTGTCTTTTATAGGAATTGCCTAAGCAGGAATTGTGTGAGAACCCTTATGTTATGGGCTTAGAGATAGGGTTACAGCTTCCTTGATGTAATGACTAGGTAGTAGGTGAGTTTTTCCATAGCGAATATCTCATCTTAGCATCTAGTAGTCTTTTGCTCATATAATAGATAAGGAACTATGCTCCTCCCTCTTCTCTCATTAGGGTCATGCTAAGGGCATGTTGGGACACTCCTAAGTATATGATTAGCTTTTTGCCCTCTTTTAGTTTAGATAAGAGTGGAGCTTGTTTGAGATATTATTTGAGTTCTTGGATGGTGACCTCACATTCTTGTGTCCATTCAAACTTCTTTACCTTCGCTAGAATGTCAAAGAAAAGGATGCATTTATCTATTACCTTAGAGATGAATCTGTTGAGCACTACGACTTGGTTGTTCAAGCTCTACATGTCTTTGGCTCTAATAAGGGATTGTATGTCGAGGAGAGCTATAATCTTTTTTGAATTTGCTTTGATCCCCCTACTATTCACTATGATGCCAAGAAACTTACCCAAAGTAACTTCGAATGCACACTCATGTGGGTTCAATTTCATATGGCACCTCCTCAGGACTTGAAATATTTCCTCTAGATCACCAACATGGTTAGCAAGTTGTTTGGATTTTACTAACATGTTGTCCACGTACACCTCTATTGTTTTGTTGATCTGATCTTGGAATATCATGTTCACCTATCACTAGTAAGTTGTCCCCACATTTTTAAGTTTGAAGGGCATTACTTTCTAGTAATACAATTTGTGACCAATGATAAATAAGGTGTGTTCTTCGTCTTGCATGGCCACTAGGATCTAATTATATCCTAGGTATGTGTCTATAAAGCTAAGGAGTTCATGTCCCACTGTTGCATCCATGAGCTAGTCAATCCTTAGCAAAGGAAAGCTGTCTTTAGGCACACTTTGTTGAGGTCAATGAAGTTAATGTGAACCCTCCACTTTTCATTTTTCTTCTTTACAAGGACATGGTTAGCGACATAAGTGGGTAATGAGCTTCTTGGATAAACTTGTTGGCCAATAGCTTATCCACCTTTTTCTTCAGTGTGGCATGATGCTCAATAGTCATTAGTCTTCTCTTCTAGCAAACTGGCTTATGCTAGGGATCAATATTAAGCTAGTATGACATAACCTTGGGATTAATGCCCCTATGAGTGTGTTTGGCAAGCTTATTTTTGAGCTTATAGCTTAAAACTTAAAGCTTATAAGCTGATTTGACTGTTTGGTAAAGAAATTTTTTAAGCTTATAGCTTATAAGCTTCTTTTTCAAGACGCTACTTGAAGTAGCGTCTGAAGAGCTTATAAGCTCTTCAGCTTTTTTTTCCCCATTTTGCCCTTCTGCATATGCGGCCTTTGGATTTGCTGAAAGCCATCTGTGGCCTTTGGATTTGCTGGGCAAGCTTTGTTGCTTGCATGAGGGGTTACTAATATAAAATAATATTATTTTAATTATTTTTTAATTTTTTAATATTATTAAAAATTAAATATTATTAAGAATTATAAAATAATTATAAAATAATGAATATTTTATTTTATTTTATTTTTATAAAAAATATTTTTTATAATAATAATCTAATTTACTTATATTAATAATTATAAAATAATAAAAATAA
>JANHAO010005874.1:0-22071 GCA_026873985.1 Saraca asoca | reverse complement strand
TTCATACAAAGCCTATTTTATTGCTATCATGAGTTTGAACAACATAAGATTTCATGATTTTAAATTAACTTGAATTTTTATTGGTTAGAGGTAGTGGATAGTATTACATTATATATTTTGAGGTAATGTTTCTTGTGTCTAATGTTGAAAATATTGTTATTTTGCAATCGTGGCTTTTTGAATCTATTAAGCAAAGTTGTTACATGAAATTGATGACTACATTGCCAATGATTTAATATATAAACTAATTGGAAATTATTCATTTCTCTTCTGTTAATACATATTATTTTATGAAATATTTTAGTATTGAGTCCTCTTGAAAAATTGAAATTTGAATAATTTGGAAATTCATTTAGAAAACCTTCAAGTGCACTTATGAATAGAATTGAATTGAGAAATGAAATTGGTGGAGGGATAAGGAAAAAACAACTATTAGAGGAATAAGGAGAATGACAATGATTGATTATTGTTAGGAAAAGTTGCCTTTAGGAATTAGCCATTGGATTCCAACTATACATGGAAAACTCAAATTTTCATGATACTCTACTAAATGTGAATTAATAAAGATTTTAAATATTTTCTTTCATTTTTCAATATGATGAGCATTCTCAAAATGTTATGCTTTGCTTTTGCTTCTTATTTTACATGTTTAGGAAAACTTTAAAGTGTGAGGATATATTCTCATTTAGTTTTAATTCTTGGATGATATTTAAATTTGGTGTTTAATATATTTATTGAATTTGACTTCTTCAATGTATTTAGGCTATTCTTATATTCGATAAGTTATGAATCTTAGGTTTTTAATGATTTGAAATTGCAACTTTCAATTCACAAGATGCTCTATAAGCTAATATATATGTATATTTATACTGCATTACCTTTGAATATGATTTGTAACTAACCATTGATCCCTGGAGAATTATTCACTCACTGGATTTCTAAGAAACTCACCCTTATTTTAAATATTTTTTAGAGTCTAAGGTTATCCCTGCTATCCTAACACATTTAGACCTGAGCCTGCTCCTTGAGACATGGTGTAATTTTGGCAATTGGTTTGGTCAAGTCTCCCATGTGTATATATGAATGTTGCCTAATGAATTTTGTACATTGTTGTATCTGGACTTTGGGTTACATTTTGTTTGATTGTCCATATTGAGCAATCCCACCTAGTGGTAATAGGGCCATGGGTGAGTTAGGAAATATCTTATCACCTTTTGTGACATCTATGAGACCACCACTATGAGACCACCATCTGAGTATGGTGGGAGAGAGGGAGGTGGAGGTCTTTCTAGTAGAGGTCATGGTAGTGGACATAAAGCTACTACAAGAGTTTATGCTTTGACTAAGCAAGATGCCCAGGCTTTCAATGCAGTGGTTATAGGTACCTTGTCAGTTGACTCTATTCAAGCTCTAATGTGTTGTTTGATCCAAGTGCAATTGACTCATTTATTTCCACTTATCTTGCTTTACTACTTGCTAGACCTCGATACTTCTTGGTATAACAGTTGTTAGTATCTACTCCTTTGGGTTAGATAATGACTACTTGTGATATGATATCTTCTTGTAAAATTGATGTGCATGGAAATGTTTTACCTGTTGATTTGATTGTATTAGATATGGTTAATTTTCATGTTATCTTGGGCATAGATTGGTTATCAACACATCATGCATGTGTGAATTGTCACAATAAGTTAGTTAATTTTTGTATACTAAATGGAGATTCCATTTTGCTTTAGGGAGATAAGGGTGATACTTCTGTTTACTTTATATCTACATTAAGTGCTAGAAAGATGATTAGGAAAGGATGTAACGCTTTTCTAGCATATATCAGGGACACTGAATATTTAGAACAAAAAGCAAAAAATGTATTAGTGGTTCTAGAATTCTTAGATGTTTTCCTTAAAGAGCTACCTGGAATGCCACCAAATTAAGTTCTATATTGATATTGCCCCAGGCACCGATCCCATTTCCATTCCACGTTATTGGACTGCACCATTGGAATTGAAAGAATTAAAAGTATAGCTACAAGAATTAGTTGAAAAAGGTTTCATTCAGCTTAGTACATCACCATGGGGAGCTCTAGTGTTATTCATGAAAAAGAATGATGGAATTTTAAGGTTGTGTATTGATTACAACCAATTAAATTGTTATATACAAAAAATGGCCTCGAAAGCTCATGAGCCCCAGGCATGCCAAAGGCACTCAGCAAGCTTCGCTTCATCTATTAGAAAACGGCACAACGAAGTTGCCCTGGCACCATCTAGTGAATCAAGCCCTCGCCTCGCGAGGCAATGACCCAGCGATCCAGCGAGAAGGTCACAAGAATCGCTCGCCAAGCAACCGATGACCCTGCTTAAGTCTGATATCTCACTACAGCGGGACCAAGCTCGCTATAGCAGTCTCATGATGTCCCCAAGCCAAGAATTCCCGCTCGAGATGCTCAGTATCTAGCTTGGCACAATAGCACCAAGTGGTGGACGTCGACAGGCTCAAGTCTACAGCCAACCTAAGGAGACCATCCTACAGCCTACATTCAGCAACAACTAGTTTGTAGCCTTTTACTATCTTTTCCATTTATAACTTGATGTAACACAACTATAGCTTGTAATTAATGCATGTAACTCCTCCTCCTTCTATAAATAGGATTGCATTGTTAGAAGGAGGAAGGGGGAGGCTAAACTCTGTAAACAGGAACTCTGCTAAAATTATTTCTCAATACATCAATAAAATCTCTACCGTGGATGTAGGTTCCGGTACCGTCTGGATTTAGCTAAACCACGTTAAACTCGTCGTCTCTTCATCCCTTCTTCCTCTCATTCTATCTTCTTCTGTACTTCAGAAGCAGTATTGGATCCCTGAACTCCTCCTAATTGGCTGAAGTTTCGGTCTTTTGCATAAACCAAATTTCACCATCAATATTTTGGTATCGTCTGTGGGGACCATCTACTTTCTAAAGTCTCCATTGCAGCCCAACAATGACCAGAGGAAGAACAACTTAGAGCTCAACCACTCCAACCCTCCAACAGATGGACACTCCTGTTGTGGGGGCTCACCAACAGTCTACTGCTACTCCTGAAACTCGAGAGGCACAAATGGTCGGCCAACCTCATCCAACGCTCAAAAGGACAGTGAGAGAGTTGGCGGAAACCATTAAAGCACTAGTGTAGGCCCAAACTTAGAGCACGTAGAGACAAGAAGAACTCATAGCATAGCTCCAACAGCTTCGTAAAGAGGCTTAAAAAGAAACTCATGAAGATCATGATAGCAGCAATTGGGGGGCTCTCAATGAGCAGGAAGCTCCACCCCTCAATCTGAGACATGCAACCAGATAATAGAGAAAGTCCTTCGCAGGCTTGAATGGCTAGAAGAGCTTCTGCAACCTCAAAACCATCAGCCTCACTATGAGGAAAGCTCCGCATTTTCTATGGAGATCGAGAAGCAACCTCTCCCACAAAAACTCAAAGTGCCCACTATCCAACTGTACGATGGGAACAGTGATCTAAGCGACCACCTAGATGCATTCAATACTCAAATGGACCTCCAAATTATTGACCCCCTAGTAAAGTGTCGTGTCTTTCCTGCCACATTAGGGGGAACGCCTTGGGCATGGTTTAAGCATCTCCCAACATGCAACATCTGTAGTTGGGAAGAATGCCAAAGGAAATTTGTTGACCAATACTGAGTGTTGAAGAAACAACTTACACCTCCTTGCCACCTTACGATGATTTTTTAGTGCAAGGATGAGCCACTCAAGGACTACGTAGCCCGATTCAAGCACGAGGCCAACTCCATGGAGAATCCTTCGAAGGAAAGCATTCTAATGGCTATCTCAGTGGAACTTCACAAAGACGGCAAATTGTACCAAAGCCTCTACAAGTCCCCCGCTCGAGACCTCGTCAAATTCTATGATCAAGTGACCAAGCAAATAAAGTGGGAAGAAACCTTCAAAACGGAGGAACCCAAGCATAAAGAGGGCCATAATGGTCCCATCACGAGCAAAAAGAGGGGTAGCGAGAGTCATAACAACCCCACTTCTCATCTAGTGAAAAAGGCAAAACCTCAGTGACCCGAAGGCTGCTTCAAGAGCTACAGTATCCTATTAGACACGCAAGATAAAATCTTTACCAAAGAAAGGCACAACGAGGACTTTGGGACACCCAGACCATTGAGGGCACCCATCAAGTCTAGAGACCAAAGCAGATTTTGTGCTTATTACAATGAGGCTGGATACACCACCTTAGACTGTCGAGTGCTGAAAGACACCATAGAAGACCTCATCAAAAGAGGCCGACTACAGGATTTCGTGGTAAGACCATCAGGACAGCACGCTCAACAGGCTCAGTTAGTTGCCACCCAAGAGCCTGAGTCCTCCATCAGAACCATATTCTAACCCTGTAGCATTCATTTGTCATCAATGGTGACTAATTGTATCAACTATTGTATGCTGAATTAATGTAAGTCATCGATTGGCCAAGCATTGTTTGGACAAAGAGTTTTCACTCAGTCATTGCCATCTTACTTCAATGAACAATTTTCACCTTGCTATAGCATTATTGTGCAAACCTGCTATAGCAAAAACAAAACAAAATCGAGGGTGAGACGGCCTTGAGCTTACCTTGCAATGCCCGAGGGTGAGATGTCCCTTGAGCCTACCTCGCAATGCCCGAGGATGAGACGGCCCTTGAGCCTACCTCGTGGCTTCGAAAACAAAACTAAGGGTGAGACGGCCTTGAGCCTATCTCGCAGTGCCTGAAGGTGAGACGGCCCTTGAGCGTACCTCATGGCTATGAAAACTTAAACAAAACAAAACTTCACCAAACAAAACAAAACCTAGCCACCAGCCCACTACGACACAAAGAAACTAAAACAAAATCATTGTAACTTTCACATGAATTTCTCGTAGCTCTCATGCGGATGAATTTCCCACAGCTTTCATGTGGATGAATTCCTCATGTCTCGAATGAGACTTCTCAGGCACAGCTTGCATGCGACCTCTCTCTCTCACTCACAATGGGTTGAGTAGTCAGAAAAATAAAGCACAGTCGATTGGTAAAAAAGAGCATTTCGTTAATCACCAGAAGTATACATATAACATTACGCGAAGCATCCAATTACAACATTTGAAAGAAGAAAAGCTCATACAGCATAAAGACCTTAGCTAGCGAGGCAAAATTACATTAAAAGAAGAAGTAAAGAAACGAAGGCAAGAAGCTCAGCGACCCGAGCACACCTAAGGCACTTAGCAAACTTCACTTCATCCATCAGAAAGCGGCACAGCGAAGTTGCCCCAGCACCATCTCACGAAGCAAGCCCTTGCCTCGTGAGGTAGTGACCAGCGATCTAGTGAAAAGGTCATAAGACTCACTCGCCAAGCAGTCGATCACCCTGCTCAAGTCTGATATCTCGCTACAGCGGCACCAAGCTCACTACAGTAGTCTCATGATGTCCTCGAGCTAAGAATTCCAGCTCGGGATGCCCAGTATCTCATTTGACACAATAGCACCAAGTGGCAGACGTCGACAGGCTCAAGTCTATAGCCAACCTAAGGAGACCACCCTATATAGCCTACATTCAGCAACGGCTAGTTTGTAGCCTTTTACTATCTTTTTCATTTATAGCTTGATGTATCACAACTGTAGCTTGTAATTAATGCATGTAACTCCTTCTCCCTTTATAAATAGGATTGCATTGTTAGAAGGAGGAAGGGGGAGGCTAAACTCTGTAAGCAGAAATTCTGCTAAAATCATTTCTCAATACATCAATAAAATCTCTATCATGGACGTAGGATCCGGTACCGTCTAGATTTAGCTAAACCACATTAAACTCGTCATCTCTTTATCCCTTCTTCCTCTCAGTCTATCTTCTTCTGCACTTTGGAAGCAACATTGGATCCCTGAACTCCTCCCTATTAGCTGAAGTTTGGGTCTTCCGTATGAACCAAATGTCACCATCAATATAAATAAAGTCATAATTAAAAATAAATATCCTTTACTAGGATTGATGACTTGTTTGATGAACTTCAAGGTGTCCAATGTTTTTCCAAGATTGATTTGTGTTTAGGTTATCATCAATTATGAATTTTGGAAGGAAGACATTCCAAAAATTGCTTTTTGCACTCGGTATGGTTACTATGAATTTTTAATAATATCTTTGGGATTGAGTAATGCTCCTATAGCTTTTATGGATTTAATGAATAGAGCTTTTCAACCTTTCCTTGATCAATTTGTAATCATGTTCATTAATAATATCTTAGTGTATTCCTGTAGTGACCAAGAACATGAGCAACATCTCATGATGGTTTTGCAAACACTCAGAGAATATCCATTGTATGCTAAGTTTTTGAAGTGTAAGTTTTGGTTATCCAATATGACTTTTTGAGGATATGTGATTTTCAAGGAAGGTATCAATATAGATTCCAAGAAAGTGGAAACAATTTAAGTTGGCCCAAACCTACCATAGTGACTGAAATTCATAGCTTTTTAGGCTTAGCCTGGCATTACCATCATTTTGTAAAGGATTTTTCTCGAATTTTAGCTCCCTTGACCAAACTGACTTAGAAAAACACCAAATTTGTATTGTCTGATTTGTGTGAAGCAAGTTTTCAATGACTTAAAGAGTGTCTGACCATAGCACTAGTGTTGGCTTTACCTTCGAGTGGCAGCAGCTACACAATTTATTGTAATGTCTCTAAAATAGGCCTTGGATATGTTTTAATGCAACATGGCAAAGTTATAGCTTATGTGTCATGACCAATCAAGAAACATGAGCAAAATTATCTTACCTATGATTTATAGATGGATGCAATGGTGTTTCATATTAAAGATTTGGTGGCATTATCTTTATAGGGAGACCTATGAGATTTACACTAATCACAAGAGCTTGAAATATATTTTTGAGTAAAAGGACTTGAACCTGAGACAAAGCTGATGGATGGAACTTGTAAAAGATTATGATTACTCCATTTTGTATCATTTAGGCAAGACCAATGTTGTAGTTGATACATTGATGTCATGAGTCAGTAGCTCTCTAGCCGAAACTGTGCTGCACATGATGCTAACTCCTAGCCAACATGCCAGCCTTCCAATAAATTCAAGTCACACTTGGATAGATATTCAGAGCATTAACGATTTTGTTGCCCATACAACCAAAATCCCATGTGCAACATGTCCACATGCCATATAAGCATGTAATTGAAGCATTAGCACATATAGAGTGTTAAAGAACGTGCCACACAAGAAGCCTCTAGTGCATATCGAGAAGGGATTATTTTAAAAATAAGGAGAGGGACAACTCCATTTTATTAATACATGCCTCATGACATAGTTTTGAATGTGTAGAGACGTTTCTCTAAGCTCCACACTTTAATCCCTAGCCTGAGTCACAATGCCCACCAGGTCACCAGACTCGCCCTCCTCAAAGAGCATTCTAAGCAAAAGCCCTATGACAAGAGTAGATATACTTTTTCCTAGTTGACATATGGATTTTTCTCCTAGTTCCTAAAGGTTCTAATGTGCCTTCTCATATGGATGCAAAAATAAAATGCAAGGATCACAACCACATACTTTTTAACTTGTATTGGATAAATGATCAATGCTTAAAAAGACATAAATACCCCAAAACAAGAAAAAATTGGAAAAATAATCTACAAGTGCATTTGTTCCCAAATTCACACATAAGGCTTCCTCTTCATGCTTGATTTTACACCAAGTTTCATCCAAAACCAAGCATATTTGCTTATTGAATTGGTTCACAAGGCTGACTTGTGACATTTTTCCCCACTTCAAATGTCAATGGCCTCATTGATGCCTCAATCTGACATAACTTCCATAAAGGTTTCCCCTTTTGAGCACTAGCTTCTTGAATCTTCATGTGGATCTTCAGCCTGCTCCACTCGAACTACTTCCTCAACTGCTTTATTTGTCTCTTTGAGTTAATATCATTTTAGAGGCTTTGATGAATGATACCTTTAACTTGACATAGCTTTCAAGATTATTGTCAGTCTGTTGTTCCTCAGCTCCTCCCTAGACTTCCTTTTTGCTTTGTCTTGTTGAACTTGCACCACCATACATTTGCTTTTCCTCCTCAACTTTGGGTAGTTGCCTCTGCAACTTAAGTGTCTTTGACGATGCTGCCTCTATAGACTTTGCATTCTACCTTTATGGACTTAACTTTGTTATCCCAACACAAACTCATGTATCACTATCTCTATAACTTTCCTAGCTCTATCACCTTTGCAACTTCACTTATCCCACTGCCTCTATAGCATTCAAGTTGTTGCCTTTATAACTTTTGCTTGCTTCACTACCTCTACAACTTGCAGCACACTATCCTTGTATAACTCTTTAACTCACTACCTCTGTAACTCTTGATTTAACTCGTTACATCTATAGTTCTCAATTTGACTCGCTACCTCTATAGCATAAGTGTGTGCTCTCTCCATAGCTTATGTGCTATTTGGTATTTTGGACATCTACTGATAGATAGCCCCACATCTGATGTCTCATACCATCGATGTGAGAGACACAAGTCTCATATCTTGTTCAAGTGCAAGTCCTATACCTTGCTTAAAAAATATAGCCTACTTGCAAGTCCCATACCTTGCTTACAAGTCTGCTCACATTGGGTTCGATCGATCCATTGTACTTCCACTATATAACTTTCATATTCGATCGAATCCTTCTGACCTTCTCTAAATTGATACCTTCAGGGTATCATTCAACCATCATAGTCTTATCAGAGTTAATGCCATCTAGCACCATGGTCCTCAAATCCCTCTTAAGTTTGTATGCTCGAGTACTATCTCCTTAAAGATGATATTGGCTTATCCACTGCAACCCTTATAGCCACTCGCCAGTATCATTGCCCTCTTAGCAACTTCTTTAGTGATTAGTGCCTTTTCTCTTGGCATTTCTTGAGTGACATTCCTCCTCCAAAGACTATTTCTTCAAGTGCTTCCTCATGATGGCTCCCCCACATCAACCACTTTGATAAGGGTTGAGCATCAAGTATCCTCCACTCAAGCTTAAGTTTCACTTTGCCTGTGCACTAGAAATTATGAATCTCATAGTCATTACCACAAAATCTATCTCGTGACTATGTAGTGCTAGTCTACTGCACCTCGAAGTCCTTGTCACTACTCCATTACATGACTATTTAGCTTTTGTTAGTCCTGAAAAATATAGATCTTGGCCTTTTTACAAACATAAAATATATACTCGTTTGAAATATGATTGGATTCTTTTTTATTTGTAAAGCGAAAGTCTTTAAAGAAAGTTTTCTTTGGAAGCTTATTGAATAATCAAGACTTAATTTGACTTACTAATTAGAAGTGATATTGAATTGAGAAATAATTAGACAATTTAACTAGAATTTCAGCACAACAGAATTCCACAAGTGTTAATAGTAATAGTTTATCAATTTAACAGTGATGCAAAAAAATAATTGTAAAATTATAAAGATCAATAAAGACACAAGGATTTTTAAAGTAGTTTAACTTCAATTGAAATCGCAATTGAAGTCTACATCCATTAGACAATCCTCAACTAGATAGTCTCTTTTTATTACTAACAATAAGAATTAATTGGGCTCTTAAATAGCCAATTTATACAATAAGACTTAGGCTAGGCTCTTGCTAACCTATTACACAAGATTTAGCTAGGCTTTTACTAACCTAGATACAACAATTCTTTTATCTCATATAGACTATGATCAACCACATAACCTAAAGATATTCTAAGAATTCTTTACAATCTTTAACTAGCTATGATTAACCTCACAACTAAAGAAGATACAATAGGGAGATCAACCCCTTCCTTTGTATCTTTGATTTCTATCAACCTAGAAATCTGAAATATAATCAAGAAATAGGGTAAGAAATACAATACCACAATTTGAGATGAATATCTGAAATATCTAATGTGAATTCTCCACAAATTTGATTCAAGATCCTTTAAATTAATGAGATACAATTGGGTAGTGATAAATATGGTTAAGCTCTGATAGCTTTGTATTTTTTGCACTTGAAGAAATGTAAACTCATTTGTAATGTATATGTTTGAAATGAGGTTAGAGGTATTTATAGTTGTTGTAACTTACATTTTAAAAATAACTAACTTTCTACATGTGAATCAATTAATGAATCGATTCAAAGTGGTTACCAACTAATGAATCGATTTGTGAATTAAGTTGCTTATGAAGATCATGAAGACTTTCATGGCCGAATCAATGCATGAATTGAATCATAGTATTATGTGAATAATTCCTAAATTAATTACCTAATCAATTCAGGAAAAATTTCTAACCTTTAAAAAGAAATATTATTCAAAACTTTTCTTCATAAATCGATTACTGAATCGATTCGAGTATAGTTTCACAAGATCTTCACCATGAATTGCTTCACACAGTAAAAAATGATTTTTATAAAATTTGTACTTGTGAAAAATCATTTGAAAACTTAGTTTGAAAAATATTTTATTTTAGCTCACTTCAAGTGATTTATTTCTACCTCAATGTATCCGTTATAAGAAATTTACTTGAATCAAATTTCATTTGAATTTACTTATAAAAGATCTTAGTAAAAATAAAATAATTACTAAAACTAATGTAGATCTTTTGAATAGCATACACTTTGATCCTATAAAAAAAATAATAACAAACACTAAAACATTTGGTCAAATACAAAATTGTTTTCAACTTCAAAACTAAAGGAATTAAGATAGCAAAGCAATCGCACTAGCTAACAATCTGAAATGCTACAATCTCCCCCTTTTTAATGGTGACAAACAATTTTAAATAAGGATCAAAATTTAGAATCAAAGTTTTTGAAAAACAAATCTATTAAAACATTTTATAATCTATCAAAAATTAAATTCAGTCAATTTTTAATTTTTATAGAACTTTAATTCTTTTATTTACTCTCCCCCTTTTAAATTGACTTTTATACATATACATTCATCATTCTTATTTGCTATATCTTTCCATCTATCTCCCCATCTTGAATTGAAGGTAACATCTCATCTAAAATTCTTTATTCTCTGTTAATTAAAATCCTTACTTTTCACTTTGAGATCTTATCTAAAATCCTTTATTCTCCCCCTTTTAGCACATCAAAAAGCAATAATGCACTAATAAAAATTAGTGTACGAAAAAGAATAGAATAAAGTGAATAATTTGTATCAGAATTCAATTAACAATCATAATATCCAGAATTCAAAATCCAATATACTCAGAATATTGAATCAAATATATAATATTAAAATCAAAATATTCAGATACAATATCCAGAATACATAACGTCAAAATATAACATCTCAAATTATCAAAATACATGATCATCATCAAAACAGCAATATATAATTTAGAATAACAAAAATAATAAAACAAAGGGATAATGAAATAGGAATATGAGACTAAGGAATACAATAGACAAACACTAATTCACAGCATACTAAGTTTGTGGAAGGTCTCGATCATCCATTCTTTGTAGCTAAGCCTCCTCATCTTATTCTTGTAGTCACTGTGTTATCTCATGTAGTTGAGTTTTAATGGAACTAAGCCGCTCATTTACTTGGGTGACATGTTTTCAGTTTTCAAGTTCCATATTAGCCATGTGGTCATCCATTGACTCAATCAAATTTTCTTGTTTGTCTAAAAGTTGATCCATTCAATCATTCATGTGTTTATGTATTCTTTCTATAATCTCAATTATTCTTGTTTTGGCTTCATTAGATAACCCAATTGCTCTTAAGCTTGTGGCTTCTCCAATTGTTTGAGGGATTTTTTTACCTTTTCTTAGTCCATTTTCCTTATTTATTTTCTTCTAGTCCTATTTTGTGAAAATGTGATACATTAATCATAGTAGTTGGATTTGTTTGAAAAACTTGATGTTTATTAGAAAATTTTAATTTGAATTTGGCAAAGATAGGAGTAAGGATCATGCCATAGGGGAGGAATCCAATATCTATCCTTTTTGAACATTCAGCCAGATATTTAAGGATATAATAGGGCATATTAAAATCAAATTAATTTTGAATAACCCACATTAAAAATAGTTCATCCTCCACAATTTGTGTAAAATTTATGATCCTTGGCAATATCACTATACATAAAGCATAATGTAAGATCCTATCTTCACAAGATAAGCCAGTAATGAGTAGTTTCCCACTTCCATCCTTTAGGGTGGAATAGGGAAAGAGCATCCTAATGGTTGATTCCATGTTGTAGTTAGGAAAGGATCCTATAGTAAGCTTAGGTTGGTTTGAATCCATGACAAATTTATTAGCAAAAAATTTTGCATCAATCATTATATGCTAATGTATCACTTAACATGAAATTTTGTCATCAGTAGAAGCAAGTTACCATAAAACATTTTGACTAACCTAGGGTGGGTGTTTCCTTTAAATGTCAAAATTTTTTCTAATCTATATTTAGCTAGTAAACCTGGTAAATGAGTAGTCTGTAAAAGTTGATCATTAAAGCATTTTAGGAGTTCTACCTTTCTATTTACAAGTTGAAGAAAGGTAGCATACACATTGGATGAGTGGAAGCGTGATTCCTCTTCTATCGATGTTCATGGTTGGGCTATTGACTTTTCCTTTCTCTTTGTTGATAACTTGATTCTTTTTGACATTTTGTTGAAAATTCTAGAAAATCTAAGTAGTTAGGGTTTTGAGGGTTTTATTTGGGATTTTTTGATTTTTGGAAGTTTTGGTGAAATTAATTAGTTAGAAATGTTTGATAAGGTGTTTCTACTGTTTTTGTGAAAGAGATATATGTAAAAAAGCATTGAAGGATTGAGATTTGAGAGTGAGTTTGAAAGAGTTTTCAATGTAGGCTGAAGGAGAAATCATTAAATTAAGTTGACATTGATTCAGGTATATATAGGATGATCAGAGAGCAAATGTTTAAGTATGAATGGATTTGGGTTTGAATTTGTTCGTCAGGTTCTTATGCAAATCGATTTTGGAATCAATTCATCTAGGTTTATTAGAATATTTAGAAATTTTTAAAAGCTTCCCAAAAGTTAGAAAAATTTTGTGATCGATTCGTAGTGTAAATTTTTGAGATGTGAATCGATTCTTGAATCTCAATTACTGAATGAATTTAGGAAGTCCTGAACTTAGTTTTCATATAGTTTTGTTTTAAAAGTGGTTTTATAATCTCTTAAATAGCCAATGAAAAATTCAATACCATTGAAAACTCAATTTAATCACCATGTACCTACAAAACAAACTCAGGGAAATCTCTTATGCCTAAGTTAGTAATTGTCATGTACAAAATAATTAATCATAAAAGATAGAAAGTTATCAAAATTTATTGAAGTTAGGGGATTAACATTCTTAGAGTTGTGTGGTGAATACAACTGCTATCAAACATCATGAGTTGCTTCTTTTTATCTCCCACACACCTGTAAAACAATATTTACTCTTGCTTTACTGGTACCCAGCTGGTCTTGGGTCTAGTTTTGTTAGTAGTCACAGCAAAATTTCTTTTAGAAATGGATATTTTAGGTAACCAGACTAACTTTTCATTAGGCTTCAACACATAGGTTCCATTTCTATATGGATAATGTTTAATATGATGCCCTTTATTATTATAGTAAAAGCAAGTAATATATCTGTAATTCTTTTTGGTTCTCTTCTTCTTTTATTGCTTATATCCTAAGCCTTTCTTATTCTGAAATTCTTTTTTATCATTCAAAAAGGTGTTAAGTCTCAACTTGCGTTTTGTAAAGCCTTGTAATGTTTTTGACAAACTATCTATTTCTAATTTGTAAGCTTCATATTGATCACAAGTCTTACTCTCACTCAACAGTATTTCAACTAGGATATTCAGATCATTATTCTCTTTTTCCAATTGACTAATTTTCTTAAGCAGGCTATCATTTTCACTTTTAGCATGCTTTAATTCATTTTTAGCTTTTAGCAAAGAATCATAAAGTTCAATGCACACATCATCAATTTCTTCATCACTAGAATCATTATTAGATGAATTAAATTTATCATTAGAATCAAGTTCATCTCTGGAGTAAAAGAAGGACTCATTATCAAATATCTCATTGTCATCATCTAGATTAGCTATGAGGCAAAGGAGTGCTTTTTCTTCTTTCTCATCATCTTCTCCAGAATTAGCATTTTCATCTTCCTAAAAAGCTAGATCAGCTTTCTTGAAAGACAGTTTTCTTTTCCTCCTTTCATTTTTAAGCTATCTTTTTCAAGCGAACTAAGAAATTTGATGTAATGTGTCTAGATTTTTTGCATTCAAAATACATTGGAGCAGTGCTGACAAAGTTTCCTTGATCAGTCTTATTTTGATTTCTTTTCTATGAAGCACCTTTTCTCTTTTCTTTATTCCTTTTTTCTTTGAGAATTCTCTGTAGTTTTTTACTCAACAAGGCCATATCTTCTCCATCAACTACATCTCCATCACTTTCTGATTCTTCGTCATTAGATTCAACTGTCTTTGCAACCTTAAGTGCCAGGGTTCTCTTCCTTTTGTCATCACCATTCTTTTTATATCTCTTCAGTTCTAGCTTTTGCTCTTCTAAATTCCCATAAAGCTCCTGAATGGTTAGCATCCCCTTTTAAAGTGATTCCTTAATCGTTATCACCTTTGGTTGCCATTCTCTAGTAAGAGATCTCAAAATTTTGTATGCTAAATCTACATTGTCAAAGGTTCTTCCAAGTAACAAAAGTTAGTTAATTATAGTAGTGAATCTCTAAATGAGATCCTTAATGGATTCATTTTCTTTCATTTTGAACATTTCATATTTAGAAACCAAAACATGCACTTTAGATGCCTTAACCTATGTGGTGGCAACATGTGCTACTTCTAAAATGTCCTAAATTTGTTTAACAAGGTATAATTAGAAATTGTTGATAGTGAAATTTGGTAAACCCAAACCTCAGTTAACCAAAATAGTTCTATAATCCTTAAACTACAATCTAGTTATGGAAATGCAGGAAAATAGGAAAAGCAAGAAGAAAGATGAACAAGAAAAACCCCAGAGATTTTAATGTGGTTCGGCTAAAATCCTTTGCTTGGATTCCTATGTGCATGGATGATTTTATTTATCTAGAAAATTTGGCAGAGTTATAGTATGTATTTAGAAGGGATCCCCTATTGTATCTATTTCTCCTCCTTTTATAGAGGCTAGAAAGTTACAAATGTAATTTAATTTTTAATAAGTAATAAATCTGTTACATCAAGTAATAAATGTATTTGACAAGTAGGATTTCTACAAATCGACTTCTGCAAGCTGGTTTCTACAAGTTAGGTCTGTGAGTGGACTTATGCTTCAAGTTCACCCACGGTGAGCTTCTAGCTGGGCGAGATGTTGTATCCTATGAGCTAGGACTCTTGTCCTGGGATTGTTGTTGACCTTTGGCCAATAACATCAAGCTTGTATTTGGTGATGGGAGCTTGTACAGGATGAACTATTGGCCATGCGAGCCAAGGCTCATCTCTAGTTAGCTGAGACTACTGCTTTGGACTTGTTATGCTCTAAGCTCACAGTTGGCAATCTAGTCTCTTTGAGCGATCTTTACTTTGAATAGGTTGGGCCTCTCTCATGTGGACTCATCTATTGTTAGACTTTTACCAGCCCATTTCATATAATACCAAAAAATACCCATAACATTAGCCCCTTAGCTCTTAATTTGCTTTGCGGGCTAAGAGTTGTAGTTTGCTTGTGAAGTCTTTATTTATGGATTGTCATGTAGTCAAAGTCTTTGCATTCAGTCTGTCATTTCATCTGCTTCAGCCTATACCTCTTACTATACATGTTTCATAGCTATTGGCGTAACAACCTTATTTTCTTTTAAGCCATTTGATCAAGAACAACAGGATATCTTCTAGACTCTTCGATGAGGCTAGACTAGTCTATAAAAGGAATAAGAAACCCTTCTTCCTTCTTCACAAAATGACCAAATGGGTGTGTTAGTTAAGCCCCCCATATTTTTGATGGTCTGGTTCTTTGATGAGGCGTGTATAGCCTACTTCATAGGAAGCCTTTATCAACAATTCTTTTTTGAAGATTCAAGGGGATCTTATGCGAATCTTGGATTATTTCCTCATGGTTATGCCATGGGATTAAGCCTTTCCAGCCATACTTTTTTACTTCTTTTAAATTCTCAATGCTGGGAGTGAGACAGCTGAGAGAGAGCTCTTTAGCTGAAGAGGTTGACAAGGAGAAGATTGAGGAGCCAGTGTGCTCATTAGTCCTCCAACTAGTTAGAGTTCAGCTCCCAAAAGCTAGCCTTCTTTTCAATACATAGTAACTGCATGCTTACTCTGATTTGTACTTTAAATCTTCTAATGTAAATTTACCTCGTTAAGTGGAGCCTTTAGTGAATGAGCTTTTCTTCATGATTCTTAAATGTTGCATTAGATATTTTGCATATCACAGATGACAACATAAATTCTTGCCAATCACGGCTAAATGAAATGTTTAGATAACCAATCAGTCATATTTTTAAGTTAGTAATGAATCTAAGCATCAGAGTGTCTCAGTTGGTGATTAGTGGAGTGTCCAAGTAGGTCACATGAGAGCTGTGCCTAGTAGTAAGTCACATGTGAGCTATAAGCAATAGATTGCATGGGAGATACAAGCAATAAGTCACATGAGAGCTATGAGCAATAGGTCACATAAGAGCTATAACTCATGAGCCATGCCACAGTAATCTCGTTGCTTAGTGGGCAGTGTGAGTCTAACCTTGCCAACAATCTTGTTGCTCAGTGTAATAGCAATCTCATTGCTCAATTCCACAACAATCCTATTGCTCAGTGAAACAACAATCTTGTTGCTCAATCTCATAGCAATCCCATTGCTAAATGAAACAACAATCTTGTTGCCCAGCTCCATAGCAATCTTGTGGCTCAGTGGAATAGCAATTTTGTTACTCAGTCTCACAATAATCTCATTGCTCAGTCTTATAGCAATCCTATTACTCTGTGAAATAGTAATCTCATTGCTCAGTTCTATAGTAATCTCATTACTTAGTGGAATAGTAATCTCATTGCTTAGTCTCACAGCAATCCCATTGCTCAGAGAAATAGCAATCTTATTACTCTGTTCCACAGTAATCCCATTACTCAGTGGAACAACAATCTCATTGCTCAATCTCACAACAATCCTATTGCTTAATGAAAGAGTAATCTTGTTGCTCAGTTCCACAATAATCTTGTTGCTTAGTGGAACAAAAATCTCGTTACTTAGTCTCACAACAATCCTATTGCTTAGTGAAACAGCAATCTCATTACTCATTTCCACAACAATCTTGTTGCTTAGAAAGGCAATGAGTTTATTTTAGCACCTCTGTGCCTCAACTGACTAGATGGCAATGCATTTAGCATACAAGGTGCCTTAGTTGAAAAGCTGGCAATGATATCGAGTTTGACTTTGTCAACATAGAATAACCTTTTTGTTATATAACATTTTACTGAAGATCACCAGATTGAAAGATTTGAGGTGCTTTTACTAACATTTGAACAACATTATAGCATTAAAATATGGCTATAATTGAAGGCCACTGTTCCAGATCAGTGATCCTCTAGGGTTGCTGGGGTTGTTGTTTGGAGGGTTGGACCACGTAATCTTGTAAGCAACCTTTCTTAATAAGATCCTCTATGTCATTCTTGAGTGCTGAAGATTCTGAGGTGTTACACCTGACCTTGTTGTGATAGGTATAGAATCTGCTCATGTCCCTGAACTTGTTAGGGACCCTCAATAGTTTAGGTTTCCCAAAATCTTCCTTATTTCTTTCTGTGACGAAGATCCTATCTTTAGTGTTAGATAAACTGTTTCAACTTTCATGGTGACCTTGATCTAAGGTCGTTGGGTTCTTGACTTCTTCATGAGTTAGATATTGGAGTCAGCCTTCTGACTATCCTCACCACTCCAGTCATTGCTCCTCTTATTGGTACTACTCACCTTATTAGATTTCTTGAGGCCAAAGGTTTCTCCCACCTAATTTGTTTGGCAACTCGATCATAAAATTGAGCTAAATCTCTTACCAGAGACTTGTATAGGTTTTTATACAGCTTTCCATCTTTGTAGAGTCCTACGGAGATCACTATCAAGATATTTTCTTCTAAGGGATTCTCCACAAAATTGGTCTCATGCCTAAACTTGGTTATGTAATCTTTTAGTGATTCATGCTTATGTTGGAAGATCATTATGAGGTGACAAGGTGGCATGAGTTATCTTTTCAAAGCTTGATACTAGTTAGTGAATTTTCTTTGGCACTCTTCCTAGCTATTAACGCTGCAAGCTGGGAGACTCCTGAGCCATGCTTAAGGTATGCCTCTTAATGTAGTTAGGAAGACACGGCATTTAACTAGAGGACTGGATGTTTGGAGATCCATCTGGATATTGAACACTTCTAGGTGGTCGCATGGGTCACTATTCTTATCATACAGTGAAATCGTGGGAACTTTAAGTTTGCGAGGGAGGGGCTATGTTTTAATTTCTACAAAGAATGATGAGCTCCCCTTATAGCGAGCTTGATCATCTTAAGCTTGAGTGCATTCCTCTAGTCGCTTTATCCTTTGAAGCACTTCTCTCATCATCGGATCTTGTGTTTCAGATCACTAGTTGGAGGATTGTTGGCTCCTTTTTTCTTGGTCATGGAAGTAGCAACCTAAGGTGTGCCCTTGATTGGTCTTGTTCAAGCTCTTAGCTCAATGCGAGCTCTCACATCCTTGGCTATCATGATTCTCACGTGTTTGGTGAGCTCTTGATCTGGTTTACTAATTGGTAAAGTGAGCTAAATTAGAGCATCGATGTGTTTGTCTAGTTGACTTTTCCTCCTGGGCTCTTTCACATAGCTGCTGAAGTTGCACAGCAATCTTGGATTATTTTTGCATGCCCAGGGTTTGTGCTTATGTCAGCACCTTAACTACCTTTACTAACTCTCTTATCATGTTCTCGAACGTTTGCTAAAGTTAATGGCTTGTCTACACCTCATTAGTTTCGAGAGCAATAGCAGGCTGGTGGTGAGTTTCAGGGGGCAAACCAATAATGACACCAACAATAGGAGTGTCTACCAATTAGTTAACTAGAATGTTTAAGCTTCTAGTGGTTCTTCCTCTAACCATTGTGGCATAGCAAGAAATCAATTAGAATTCAAAAAATCAACTAAAATACAAATGAGGCCCTTCTTTTAGCACTAAAATGTTGATAGTGAAATTTGGTAAACCCAAACTTCAGTCAACTGAAACAATTCTGTAATCCCCAAACTGCAATCTAGTTGTGGAAATGTAGGAAAATAGGAAAAGTAAGAAGAAAGATGAATAGGAAAAACCCCAGAGATTTTAATGTGGTTTAGCTAAAATTCTTTGTTTGGATTCCCATGTCCATAGATGATTTTATTTATCTAGAAAATTTTACAAAGTTACAGTATGTATTCAAAAGGGATCCCCTCTTATATCTATTCCTCCTCCTTTTATAGAGGCTGGGAGGTTACAAATGTAATTTAATAAGTTATAAATCTATTACATCAAGTAATAAATGTATTTAACAAGTAGGACTTCTGCAAATTGGCTTTTGCAAGCTACTTTCTGTGGTGGGCCCTTACAAGTTGGGTCTATGAGTGGATGTGTGCTTCAAGTTCACCCACGGTGAGCTTCTAGCTGGGCGAGATGCTACATCTCATGAGGTGGGACTCCTATCTTAGGGTTGTTGCTGAATTTGGCCAACGATGTTGAGCTCACATTTGGCAATGTGAGCTCATGCAGGACAAACTATTGGTCATGCAAGCCAAGGCTTATCTCTAGCAAGCTGAGACTACTACTTTGGACTTGCTATGCTCTAAGCTCATAGTTGGTGAACTAATCCCCTTAAGCGATCTTTACTTTAAATAGGTTGGGCCTTTTTCATTTGGGCTCATCTGCTACTGGGCTTTCACCAGTCTATTTCGTATAATACCAGAAAATACCCATAACAGAAATCCTTTCATATTCGTTAGGGAAAGTGAGTTAGAGATGATTCATTTTACCTTGGAGGCTAAGAGGTGTTTCTTCCTTTCCTCTTCAGTCCAAAAGGATTTTGGTTTAGGATTTACAATCCCATTAGTCAAGGTTTTAGGTGGATCATATCCATTTTGTACAATTTTTCACATATCTATATCAGTAACTTTAATAAAGTCTCTAATTTTCTGCTTCTAGTAGGTATAATGATGTCCATTAAAACTAGGGGGCATGTTCAAAGGAGGACGTTCAAGTAACAATATAAAGCTAGAATCCATAATCTTTTTAAAAGTAAAAGAGTATCAAGAGCTTTGGTTCCAAAAAATATAGATTTTGCCCTTTTTACAAATGTAAAATATATACTCTTTTGAAATATGATTTGATTCTTTTTGATTTGTAAAGTAGAAGTCTTTAAACGAAGTTTTCTTTGGAAGCTTATTGAATAATCAAGACTTAATTTGAATTACTGATCAGAAGTGATATTGAATTGAGAAACAATTAGACAATTAAACTAGAATTTTAGCATAGTAGAATTATATAAGTGTTGTAGTAACGGTTTAGCAATTTAAAGACATAAGGATTTTTAAAGAGGTTCAACTTCAATTAAAACCATAATTGAAGTCTACATCCACTAGACAATCCTTAACTTGATAGTCACTTTTTATTGCTAACAATAGGAATCAACTGGGCTTCTAAAGTTCATACAACAAGATTTAGATTGGACTCTTGCTAACCTACTACACAAGTTTTATCTAAGCTCTTGCTAACCTAGATACAACAAATCTTTTATCATATATAGACTATGATCAACCTTTTAACCTAGAGATATTCCAAGAATTCTTTACAATCTTCAACTAGCTATGATCAACCTCACAACTAAAAAAGATGTAAAGGAAAGATTAACCTCTTCCTTTGTATCTCCAATTTCTATCAACCTAGAAATCTAAAATATAATAAAAAAGTAGGGTAAGAAATACAATACCACAATTTGAGATGAATATATCAAATACCTAATATGAATTCTTCACAAACTTGATTCAAGATCCTTTGAATTAATGAGATATAGTGATGTAGTGATAAATTAGATTAAGCTCTGATAACTTTGAATTTTCACACTTGAAGAAATGTAAACTCATTTTTAATGTATATGTTTGAAATAAGGTTAGGGATATTTATAGTTGTTGTAACTGACATTTGAAATATAACTAACTTTCTGTTGGTGAATAAATTTAAACCAATTGCCAACTAATGAATCGATTTGTGAATTGCTTCATTTATGAAGATCATGAAGATGCTCATGATCGAATCGATGCATGCATCAAATCATAGTATTATGTGAATAAGTCTTGAATCAATTACATAATCAATTTAGGAAAAGTTTCTAACCTTCGATAAGAAATATTTTTCAAAACTTTTCTTCATGAATCAATTCAAGTATAGTTTCACAAGATCTTTACCATGAATTGATTCACATAGTAAAAAATGATTTTTATAAATTTGTACTTGTGAAAAATTATTTGAAAACTTAGTTTGAAAAACATTTTACTTTAGCTCACTTCAAATGATTTCTTGCTAACTCAATGCATTAGTTATAAGAAATTTGCTTAAGTTAAATTTGATTTGAATTTACTTATAAAAAGTCCTAGTAAAAATAAAATAATTGCTAAATTAATGTAGATCTTTTGAATAGTATACACTTTGATTCTACAAAAAAAAAATACTAAAACATTTGGTCAAATACAAAATTATTTTCAACGTTAAAACTAAAAGAATTAAGATAGCAAAGCAATCACATCAGCTAACAATCTCAAATGCTAACAGCTTTAGCTCACTACTCAGGTATCATTGCCACTTGTCATGTGACTATAATATGCTAGCTCCCTAGTAACTCATCTTGAATCTTGTGGATTAGCACTGCTGATCACTTCTTGCATCCACAGATTGTGCACAATGATGCCTCCAAGATCATCTCATTGTTGGGTTTCGTGTAGCAAGCACAGCGGAAATTTAAAAATTTTAAAACCCAACCATGGATCCATGTGCATAATATAAACCAGTTGGTTCAGGATTTACCTTATTGCGTTGCGTATGTATTGAATGCAGCAA